>CM064572.1:5841882-5885769 GCA_032716605.1 Paralithodes platypus | reverse complement strand
CCCCAGCCACATCTAATTCTAGCAACAGTGGCAGCCTCGGCCCCACCACCGGCAGAGATGGTATCTCCTAGGTAACAAAACTTGTTCACCAGCTCCAAAGACTCATTTCCAAAATTCACAGCCACAGGATCATCACTTAACACAAGCTCGCCTTTGCACACTACGCACTCAAATTTCTCTATTTCTGACTTATCCTTCGGCAGGGGCCCCTTTATTCTACTACAGCGCTTTACTCCCATGGTGTACCCAACATCGACAGATGCTACATTGAATTGAGTTAACGCCCACTCCCTTTCCACACACTGCACATGGGTATGCACCGCTCTTTTCCACATTGCCTCGTCTCAATCTACAATGCATAACCTTGGTTTTGTTAATATTGACTCTTAAACCCTTGCTCGCCATGCCCTCTCTCCACTCTCTGAATTTGGCCTCAGCATCCTGCATACTGTCAGCTATTAGGACTAAATCGTCTGCATAAAACAGTTCCAACGGGAGTCCGCCTCTAAAAACTCTAGACAGCGCCTCCAAGACCATAATAAAGAGGGGGCTTAACACTGAACCCTGATGGACTCCAACACGGACTGCGAACTCATCACTCAGTACACCCTTCACCCTCACCGCACTTCGCGAATCCTCATACATCTTCATTATCACACGCACCAGCCACTCTTCCACACCAAGTTTCCTCATAGCCCACTGCACAACATCTCTAGGCACCCTATCAAAGGCCTTCTCCAGGTCCACAAACACAAAGTAAAGATCCCTGCCTTTTAGTAAGTATCTTTCCTGTATCTGCCTGACTATGCAGATAGCATCGGTGGTTGTACCGTGTTTGATGGAGGAGCAATAATGGTTTGGTGGTTCTCACAGGTAAGCCACGGTAGACTTGTCCGTTTCTTAGTCATTAATGTGTGACTTTAACCTCATGCCACAGGGACAAGTGCCTTATTTCTACAATTTGGGTAGTGCACTATATTGACGACAATTAGGGCACGGTGTGTCAAAATAGCATTCTGATCCAACTGTTTGTTAATAAGTTATTCCCGAAAAACGATGTAACACGGCCTCTCAGATACCCATAGTAAGTTCCTCAAAATAACCAAAATACGTTAATATCTGACACCAAAATACGTTAATATCTGACACCAAAATACGTTAATATCTGACACCAAAATACGTTAATATCTGACACCAAAATACGTTAATATCTGACACCAAAATACGTTAATATCTGACACCAAAATACGTTAATATCTGACACCAAATTTCCTGAACTAGCCGAACAGTTAATATTCGTGTCCATATTCTCAAAATGGCCGATCACTGTGGAGAGCTTTAGGAGATTCCGTGCCTAATATTCACAGGTATTAGTCCCCCCTTCACCTTTCGCTAATAGGGCTCCCACCTCGGTATTTTTTTCTCTTTCTCTCCCTCTCTCTTTGGCTTGTATCCATTCGGCCCCATTCAGCCTACTATTTTAAGACGTTTATCCCCATCTAGGTGTCGATTTCTTCCTGGCGAGCGATAGCGAGCCAGCATTATATGAAGAAATCCGGCTTCGCCGGTCGAGTGGTGAGCACGCTCACGTGTAAATCTGCAAGACCCGGGATCGAATCCCTGCCACGGCGGACATTTAGTGGGTGTGGTAGTACGTCCTACCATTATTCACATGCTCGCACCCAGTCAGGGGGAACATCCTGACGACGTATACAGACTAAACACACATAACAAAGCCACTCCAACAGCTTCCTCTCTCTCCAACACCCCTTCTCCCCTCTCTACACGCTTCAGAAAAATAGGAAAAGTAGAATGTAAATACGAGGTGCCGTTGTAAAGGCTTATCCCTCAATACTTCATCTGATCTGTTTTAAGACGTTTACCCCCATCCAGGTGAGCCAGCATATATATATATATATATTTGTTTTGACAGCAAGCTAAATTTGTACATTTTTCGATAGAAAAATGTCTCCGGCAAAGCCGGATTTCTCCATACAATGCTGGCTCGCTATCGCTCGCCAGGAAGAAATCGACACCTGGATGGGGATAAACGTCTTAAAACAGTTGGCTAAATGGGGCCGAATGTATAAAAGCCAGGGAAAGCGAGAAAAGAAGAGAAAGATATAAAAAAAACAGGTCACCCCCCTTAAGAGCTTTCGTGCCTAATATTCCTAGGTATTAGTCCCCCCTTGACCTTTCTTTAATAGGGCCCAGTTATAGGTAGTGGGGAGTCGTGGCAATATACCGGACAATTACCAATCAATGGCCGTGGGAAGGCTAAATTCATATGCCGTTAAGACGCGGGCTGTCGTGGTTATACCTCGTCCCAGGCTTCTCCAGTAACCAACCTCCACCTCCACCTCTCTCTCTCTCTGTCTGTCTGTCTGTCTGTCTGTCTGTCTGTCTGTCTGTCTGTCTGTCTGTCTGTCTCTCTCTCTCTCTCTCTCTCTCTTTTTGTGGACACTTTTTCATGTAAGATCTGTTCTACCTGGAACAAGCTTCCCTCCGAAGTTGTAAACAGTTCTTCAGTAGAACAGTTCAAGAAGAGAGTAGATAGTATTTTGCACACCACACTGTAAAGAGTGTAGTGCACTAAACAGTCGCTGTCCTTCCACTTCCAGTATCTCCCTTGAATGGACCACAATTTCTCACACACACCACACCACACACACACACACACACATACACACCACACACACACACACATACACACCACACACACACACACATACACACCACACCCCCACACACACACACACACCACATCACACCACACCACCCCACACACACACACACACACACACCACAACCCACACCCACCCACCCACCCACCCACACACACACCACACACACACACCCACCCCACCCCCCCACCCACCCACCCACACACCCACACACACACACACCACACCCACACCCACCCACCCACACTGTACCTTGGACGACTGGACTGGACAACTCACCTGAAAACAGAAAATAACACAAATTATTAAATCTTGTAATTAACATTAATATAATATGAACACAGAGACTTGAAAAAACAACCTTCATTTGCCGCCTCGCAATGTGAATGTGGATAACTCATAAATTACGATACAACAAAATGTAATGATACAATACCGGTACTTCACAAGTGTAATTATATAAGGAAGTTGGAGTTGTAGACATCGATATTTAACAGAATTACCAGCTGAAATACGGTCGTAGTTCCTTGGTCAATATATATAACTCAATGCAACTTAAGGGGAGATCTCCACTCGAGGGATTTTTTTTCTGGACCCCTTTCTCCCTCATGTTTAGCCCCATTGCTTTTGATATTTTAAGACATTCGCACCACAATTAAGAACTTTCGCCCCATTTCTGTCAATTTTAAGACCTTTCATGCAATTTAGGTGTCGATTCACTCTTCTCACTCAACTCAACTCACTCTTTATCCATCAGAAACCTACATAGTTATTGCATTTCTATTTACCATCGATGTCTACAGCTCCAACTAGCGGGTGCCCAACCCCGAAAGGGGTTGAAATAGGGGAGCTATCCCCCGCAAGTTCTTTCTAGGGCCTTTCCTAGCTGATGCTGAGAGTTGGGTTCTAGTCATGGTGACTATCAGAGTGAGAGCTGAGCGATCTCTGCCATACCCATAGCTTACTCGGACTGTTCCTTTTACTTATATATTTTCTAGATCTCAAGTGACGGCGTCTCTTCCGTGGATTGACCTCCCAATCTACCAAGATTGGAAGCCAAAGCGTCACATTTTTTCCTTTGCCCCTCAGCTTTCTCTTCATAATTGCTGAGGGGCACAGGGCCCTGGGTGGGGCTTTGGTTTCCCGGGCGTTTCTGTCACCCTCCTCAGCTCCCCGCCATGGAGTGGCTTCGGTCACACAGGCTCTATTGTGGTCGGTAGGGAGGGTTCTGTGGGGGCGCTCGGTTATGGCCTTGGCCTTGCTCGGGGCCTTGGGGCTGTTCGGCCAGACAGCTTGGGGAAAAGCAACAACAACAACAACACCCCCTAGAGTCACCGTTTGCTGAGTGTTGTTTTGATATTTCTTGGTGTCTGTGGGTGTGTTGCCATGTAGTGTAGTGTGTGGTGCTGGTTCGCGGAGGCTGCAGCCAGGAATTGAGTACTGGTATATCTCATGTCCAGATGGTCTTTGACTTTGAGGTCTTTGGTTTCTTGATGTACCGGTAGGTGTAGTAGCTGTGCAGCCTGTGATGATTTTTAGGCCTTTATTTTGAATAGTCTGTAAGGTCTTGTGATGTGTTTCAGCTAGGTTAGAAGCCCAGGCAGGGCCATCAGCCTTTCGATGCCCACAGGTCCTTCCTAAGATGTACACAGGTCCTTCCTAAGATGTACACAGGTCCTTCCTAAGATGTACACAGGTCCTTCCTAAGATGTACACAGGTCCTTCCTAAGATGTACACAATGGCCTGCATATAACCAAAATATACTGCTAAATCGCGGCATGATTCTCAAGGGTTAAGGGGAGGTATTTAGTTTGTTCCCTACGTTTTCATCAAGCTTAAAATTACACCCCCTAGACCCCCTTTCAAGATAAATTTGTACATTTTTCGGTAGAAAAATGTCCCGGCCAGAGGCCGGTTGCTCTTAAATTACAGGCTCGCTATCGCTCGCCAGGAAAAAATGGACACCTTAATGGCACGAAAGGCCTTAAAATTGACAGAAATGGGGCAAAATGTCTTAAAATGTCCAAACTACTAGGGCGAACGTCTTATAATCTCAAAAGCAGTAAGGGTAAACATGAGGGAGAAAGGGGTCCAGAAAAAAAATCCCTCGAGTGGAAATCTCCCCTTCATTAAGTAGTCTGGGGGGGGGGGGGGGGAGGGGGGGAGGGGGCGGGTTTCCAGCTGATGATAAATTAACTTTTTTTTTACGACTGTGACGCATTATGATACCGTCCTCATTATTCTGGTTACCATGCATTGAGGACAAACTCTTAATCAACTTCCTCACCTAAACACGCAGAGATGAGCGCCTAGGCAACGTGCAGTCCCCAGCTCTACCTAAATGTCAAGGGAGAGAAGGAGTGAAGTAGTGAATGAACAACAATGGGTTTGGCCCAAGAAGGAAAAAAAAACAAAAAACAAAAAAATGACGGCGCGACGTGAGAGTATGAAGCTGAATGAAAATTGGTTGCCTGCGCTGGAGTGGTGGGTGTGGTGTGTGTGTGTGTGTGTGGTTGTCTGTGCAGGAGTGGTGTGTGTGTGTGTGTGTGGTTGCCTGCGCTGGAGTGGTGTGTGTGTGTGTGTGTGTGTGTGTGTGTGTGTGTGTGTGTGTGTGTGTGTGTGTGTGTGTGTGTGGTTGCCTGCGCTGGAGTGGTGTGTGTGTGTGTGTGTGTGTGTGGTTGTCTGTTTGGACACTTGATCCTCAGTGTTTTGGAGGACAAGCAGCCTAGAAGGGTCACTAGATATGTTGCTGCTTGATTTCCTTTGTACTCCTTTGTCTGTGCAGGAGTGGTGTGTGTGCGTGGTTGCCTGCGCTGGAGTGGTGTGTGTGTGTGTGGTTGCCTGCGCTGGAGTGGTGTGTGTGTGTGTGTGTGGAGAGAGAAAGATAAATAGTGTGAGGAGAGAACAGAAAGAGGGAGGAGGGTTTACATAGATTTACAGATATACTTGTCACACAGGCCTTACGATCCCAGCATGGTCAGGACTTAATTCTAGCAGAAATTGTAAACCCAAAAGTAAAGGAGAGTGGAAGGAGAGGATAGCAAAGAAGAGTGAGAGTGTGTGTGATAGTGAGAGTGTGTGTGTTGTGTATGTGTGAAGAGAGAGTGAGAGTGAGAGTGAGTATAAAGTGTGAAGAGTGTGTGTGTGTGTTTTGTGTATATGTGTGGAGAGAGAGACAGACAGACAGACAGAAATAAAGAGAGAAAGAAAGAGAGAAAGAGGGAAGTGAGCCCATCAGATGGAGAGATGTGCAGAATGAAGCTCGGAGATAAAGTCTAAGGGAGATAATTTAAGGGATTGGGGAGCAGCGAGATGAAACTAGAGAGAGACTAAAGGTAGATGATAGAGACAGAAGGAAGAATGGAAGGTAAAGCCAAACAAATAATTAACCCAAAGGAAGACTAGAGAGGCAACGGTTCTTTCTAAGCATCATTCTTTTATTTCCACAATCGTTTACCAGATGAAGACTAGAAAAGGGCAAAGAGAAGCTACATGACTAGAAAGGAAGGAAGAGAGATCAGTAGATAACACACTTAGCCACTATAGGCTTTTCAGTGTCAAATATTTGCTGCAATGGTTTCTTCTCTTCCTTCTCTTCTTCTTCTGCAAAGGGAGGGAGTAAGGGAGGAAGGAGGGAGGGAGAGAGACGCCCGGAGGTCTAGCAAGCCCACCGCCACAGCGGCCACACCACTACCACTCCCTGTCTCCCTTACTCCCTCGGAGTCCCGACTCCCTTCTTTCAATCAGTGTGGATCCGGCCGTCACAGGGGGAACACGTACGGCCCTCCACTTCAGCTCCTCGCCCCCACCTCTCACACATGTACACGTTACTTCGAGTCCTCGTTTGTGCGTGCGTTTCGGTGCGTGTACGTGAAATAAGTGCCTATATCAGTGTCCTTGCTAACTCCTAGAAGTGCCTATAAATACCGGTGTTAAGCTAATGGGAAAACAGTCAAGTGTATCCAAAAACGTCTTCCAAAGTGCAAACCTGGATTCTAGCTGGTCCCGTTAAGTACATATGAAAACCAAAGTTCTTCCAAGTGAATTAACAATATTGTATAAACCCAAGTAACCATATAGGCTAAGCTACCAAAGGCCTTTCCAGAACTTAATAAAATCGTTCAGTGTTAGCCAGGATAACGGGAATATACTGAAGGTGTTACCCGAGTTAACTTTAAAACCCGATCCAGATTATAAGACGCCTTCGCTAACTGAATAATATAGCTCAGGGTTAGCCTGAATCACAACATAGGCCCTAATACATAGCCTACTGAAAGTTCATTATAACCCAACTGTAACTTCACCATAACATTACCCAAGGATAAACACCAAGTAACGACACACATGCCTACATATCACACACCCAAGGCTCTGTCCAGCTCGCGAGAAAGACCACGGCATTTCCTCTGCATCCTGATTGAACTAGCCTACTGCCACAACGATATCAGCAAGGAATGGTTATGACGATCGTAGGACATCATTAGAAGTTTAGAACCATTCCCCCGGATCCTGCAAGTACTTCCCTGGCGATATCCTGCATGGGTGGTTGTTTGCGGGCGTGCACAGTTATGTGGGCGTGCTCGTGTGGTTGAACGCCCCTTGGCACATCCTCTACCTTAACGCTCACTAGTCAAGAACCTCACGTGCTGGCTATATATATAACTGAGTGGGCCTTAGCGATACTTGACGATCCCAACAACGTAACTCCATAGGCCTAGCCTAAATACAAGAAAAACACGACAATCTAAAGACGCCTACACAGAAGAAAACATATTATAAAATGTAAATGAAACGGAACTCCACGAATAAAAGAAAAATACGAATACGAGAAGACGTCAGCACAAGAAAAATAAATATATAATGTAAATGACTGACACGTCGTAACTCCATAAACAAAAGAATAAAAGTACACAAATGGACAAAACTTAGCAGCTATAGGCTACTAGAAATAAACACAACCAGAACCAATCCTACTAGGCCTATACTGTATTTATAAACACACTACAATATGCCGTACAGGACATTTGAATGATGCAACAAATACTAGAAAGTTTAAAAAACGAACAAAATATATATACAAGATAGAACAGTGTGACCTAACCGTCCTAACGTCTATCATCGGAAAACCCCAAAACAAGAAACAAAAAATCTTGGCATCAGGAAAATAGAAGGCCACTTATTCTGGGAGGAGAATTTTAAGGACGTGAAAAATAGTGAGTTATTTTTACAAAATTTTGATTTTGGCAATCATTAACACTAAGTTAACAATACGGTGCTTAACCTAACACATAACCTAATTAAACACTAATCACTTAATTTACGTGCAATCTAATCAAATTTATACATCCAATTAAATATTTAACCTAACGCTTAATTATTTATCACTTCATTTACATGAGGTCTAACAAAATACAATAGGCCTAGGCCGGTGACTGGACGACTCGGCCCATGGGACAACTCGGCTCGGACAGCTCGGCCCATTATTTGAGACAGCTCGGCCCCATGTTATGCTATGGTTAAGTTAGGTTAGGTTAGATAGGGACATAGGCTAGTGATTCCAAAATGATCAATACGAGAAATAAAAGTTAATGAATTGTCACTTGTTTGATGAAACGAAAAGATAGATAGGCCTACATAAATAGATAGGGACATAGTGATTCCAAAATGATCAATATAGCCATCTAGGCTATATCGTTCTAATGTTGTCGAAGCAAATAAGGGTTGTGGAAGGCTGAATGGAAAATATCAAGGAAACCGGCCACGAATTTTCCTGGAAATGTGGAAGTCACCCATCGAACGAACATAACCTAACCTATACATCATATTAATATATGTTTCAACTTTCGGAAAAACCGTTTTTCCCCATTATCCAACAATCTTAACCCTCTCACGACCATAGGACGCAGAGGTTGCCAGATTAGCAATAAGAAATAGATTACTCTCACTGTTATAATTACCTCTCCAAATTTAGTTTTCTGCCCACAGCTAACTCAAAAGACAACTGCAGAGGTTGAAGTAAACAAACTAATGGTTTATAGATACCCCTGACGGTAACAAAGGCTTTAAAGTATCCCTAATCGGCTCAAAAATCGCATCAGGATGTGAGAGCGTTAAGATACGGCCCCCGATAGTGGGGACGGCTATGAAGTACACAGGGAAATTGAGGGGTAAAAGACGAAAATAAGGGGTAATATTAGCCTAACCTAACAACCTTACCTAACCTAACCTAGTATATTAGGTGGGGGCTGCCGCCCCCACACCCCCGCTGGTTTGGTATGTAATTAATAAAAGGTTGACGGTCGCAAAAAAAAAAAATTAAGTCTACGGTATTTACTCCACAATCTTCAGTTTTGGCTGTGGATAACAGGAGGTTAACTTTTTCAAAGTAGGCCTAATTGAAAACGGTTTTTCCGAAAGCTGAAACATAGGTAAGATTTTACGGTGTGACAGTTACAAGCCCCATCGATGTTTGTGTAGCCTATAGGTATGTTATATAATAGTCTTCAGTCCTATATATGTCCTTCCCGTCGCAAATGTATTATAAGGGAGATCTAGGGTAAAACACAGTCTTGTCTGCATAATGACGTCCTGTTTTACGGGATTTCTGCTTTATAGATTTTTTTTCCCCTCCTACCTTACTCGGGGGACCTTACAGTTGCGCGATCCAGTGCTGCTTTGGTAATTGCGTACATTTTAGGTTAGTTTCTATCCACGTATTACTTTTAGGTTAGGTTAGGTTAGGTTAGGTTTCTTAGTTAGGTAAAACAACACTATATCAAAGAAAAAATGCCAAAAAAACAAAAAAAAACACACATTCTAAAACTCGTGACTGTCACACCGTATCAATTTACCGAAACATATATTATTAATATGATATATAGCCTAGGTTAGGTTATGTGGTTATACTGATGTTTTGGACCGACAGTTAGCCCATCGATCTTTTTAGGCCTAAAAGGTTCGGTAGAGCATATACATCATTGCTATATATGTCATTAAGTGCTGAAATGTATTATAAGGGAGAAAACAAAAACGCTAAAATACACAGGCCTATACATTATACTGTAAAATATAAATTTTTCAGCCAGTACCCAATCAGCGAGGGTGTGGGGGCGGCAGCCCCCACCCATATACTAGGTTAGGTTGTTAAGTTAGGCTAATAGCACATAAAAAAAAAATAATAATACAAAAAATAACCCAACCAGCGGGGGTGTGGGGGCAGTAGCCCCCACCCATATACTAGGTTAGGTAAGGTTGTTAGGTTAGGCTAATAGCCTAGAACATTAAAAAAAAAAAAAAAAAAAAAAAAAGTCTAACCCAACCAGCCGGCGTGTGGGGGCGGAAGCCCCCACCCATAATACTAGGATAGGTTAGGTAAGGTTGTTGGGTTAGGCTAATGTCTTCCCACAGTTGTCTATTTTTATAACACAAGATATTAGGCTACCTACTCCACCCCGTGAAATCCGAGCCAGCTTTCGTCAAAAGTTGACTCGGGTACCCTATTCACAAAATTGGGTTGTATGGGTTTGCAATTTGGAAACCCGAGCCAAGTTTTGATACAAAACGCTATATTATTGTATTATTATGCTTTTAACCCCTCTTTTTCCGTGAACTTCATAGCCCTCCCCACTAGTGGGGGGTGTTTTTAGATTGTTGGATAATGGGTAAATACTAATTTCCGCTCCTCTTCACTATAAAACAACACTAGGCCTATATCTGAAGGAAAAAACAAAGTAAGATGTACTGAAATCGCTGTCGGTCCAAAAAGTCAGGTTTACCGGTTAGGCTATGTTCATTTAATGGGCGACTTCAAAATTTCCAGGAAAATTCGTGGCCGGTTTCCTTGATAAATACCGGCTGGATTGTCTCGCAATTAACACTGGGCCGAGCTGTCTCGCCGTGGGCCGAGCTGTCCGAGCCGAGCTGTCCCGTGGGCCGAGTAGTCTAGCATTCGCCTAGGCCTATAATGCCGCCTATTTGGCTGGCATTAACAAGATACAAAATAAACTTACCCTATAGGCTATACTGCATCACCTCCAGTCTCCACTGTCCACACAACATTAAATCGTGAGAAATCCTGTTCAAATTCTCAAAATAGCCCCACTAGGCCTACTATTTTGTTTTTCATTAGGCTACCACTCCACCATGGATACTGAAACCTGACTTGAGCACAACTTTATATCACTCCAATTGTCCAGCTATCAAACGAATATCATACTATGAATAACTGTGTATGCATTGCTCTCATGTCTAAATATAAGTTATATGCACCGATATAGTATAAATTTCCACATAAGACTGGTAAAACCACTTTGAATATGCAAGGGTATCACTTGGTCTTGGTCTTGCGTGTTGGTCACTGACGATACAGACTGACCGGATATCGGTACGGTACCTAGCCTACACGTTTCGTATCAGTAGCCTGTATGGGAATAGTAGTTAATTTGTTAAGCTCGCAGGTTAAATTTAAATTATTATAGTTCAGTCTGTGAAATTGTTTCTAAAAAATAAAAGAAATATAAATAAACGCATTAATTTAAGCGAAAACATGTATTTAGTACTAAGGTTAAGACCGGCGATATTGTTGTTTACAGTTCCCAAAGCCAGACTCGAATTCACGACCATTATTGGAACGGATGTTCTTTTGAAAAACAATATATAGATTATAGGCTATAGGCTCATCGATTATTAACTCCTCGATAAAGAACTAGTAAATTGCATGCAAATTAATTTAATATTGACACTTTTCGCGAAGTTTCATAGGATTTATCAGATGAAATTATATGTGAAACGTTGCCATTAAAGTGTTCCTCCTTAAATGGCGTTCATATTAGGCTATTCAAAAGCTTGCTTATTCTAACACCACAACCATGCATTTCTGTGTTATTAATATCACTAACCCGTTTATTTTGTTATTGGCAATATCGGTGTAATTATTGAGTTTAACCCCTTCTGTACCGATGATGTAGCCTACTCTTCATTATATTCTGGCAACTATTAGACGATTTTGTAAAGCTTTGGAAGGACGTCTACTCATTAAAAGGCTACATACTATCTCAATCAATCCTTTTAGCTGCCATATATCCTTCCTAAGCTTCATATAATCGTCTAAATGTAACTGAACTCAAATAATAAAGACGTGGCCGGTACAGAGGGTTTAATGTTTACCTGCTACCATAATAAGCTACTAATTCGCTACCACTACTACCAGTTCGCTGCAACTACCACAACTACCAGCTTAACTACCTCAACTGCCAGCTTAACTACCTCGACAACCAGCTTACTACCACAACTACCAGCCTAACTACCGCAACTACTAGCCCACTATCAGCTTACTACCATAACTACCAGCCAGCCAGCCTACTATCAGCTTACTACCACAACTACTAGCCTACTACCAGCTTAACTACCACAACTACCATCTCTACCAGCTATGGAAGAAACCGCAAGTGAAGGTAGGTGTTACAGTACAGGGCGTCAAACGAAAGTCCATTCTTATTCTTTATTATTCAACCAGTAGACCATTTCAACCAGTAGCTCTCAACCAGTACCAAATCAACCAATACGGTTAGATTAGGTTAGTACTATATTTGGCACTGGTTTGGTTGGTCTTGGTTGATTTGGCACTGGTTGAAATGGTCTAGTGGTTGAGATGTCCGGGAATGCAAGCCTTCAGACAACATTGCTCCGGTTTGACAGGCTGAATTATTATTATGGGAATCGTGAACGTATGACGATGTATGTACTTTATTCACTCTATTGCCAATAATTTGTTTCTCAGCTTAAGGGGAGGTATGTAGGTTGTTCCCTAGACCTCCATCAAGCTTAAAATTACACCCCCTTGAGTCCCTTTCAAGATAAATTTGTACATTTTTCGGTAGAAAAATGTCCCGGCCGAAGGCCGATTCCTCTTAAATTACAGGCTCGCTATCGCTCGCCAGGATAAAATCGACACCTGAATTGCACGAAAGGTCTTAATATGGGGTGAAAGTTCTTAAAATCGCTAAACTAATGGGGCAAACGTTTTATAATATCAAAAGCAATGGGGCTAAACATGAGGGAGAAAGGGGTCCAGCAAAAAATCCCTCAAGTGGAGATCTCCCCTTAACAAGGGCCTCTAGGATTGGGGTTAAGTTATGTATGTAATCGCCAGGATAAAATCGACACCTAAATTACACCAAAGGTCTTAACATTGACAAAGAAGTGGGGTGAAAGGTCTCACAATCGCCAAACTACATAGTTGAAACTAGTCTTATAACCTCAAAACTAATAGGCTAAACATGAGGGAGAAGGGGGTCCAACAAAAAAATATATACCCCCCCCCCTCCCTCCTTAAAATATATACCCCCCCTCCATAAAATATATACCCCCCCTCCATAAAATATATATCCCCCCTCCATAAAATATATACCCCCCTCCATAAAATATACCCCCCCCCCTTAAAATATATACCCCCCCCTTAAAATATATACCCCCCCCCTCCCTCCTTCAAGTATGATCGACTATTTTGAACATGGTATTTTGATCTTCACAATCTATCAAACGCGGATCGGATAAGTATACGCCGGTTACCGTTAATAATCCTCTTCCCTCGGGGAGATCTCCACCCCGAGGGATTTTTTTCTTGACCCATTTCTCCCTCATGTTTAGCCCCATTGCTTTGATATTATAAAACGTTTGCCCCATTAGTTTAGCGATTTTAAGAACTTTCACCCCATATTAAGACCTTTCGTGCCATTCAGGTGTCAATTTTATCCTGGCGAGCGATAGCGAGCCTGTAATTTAAGAGGAACCGGCCTGCGGCCGAGACATTTTTCTACCGAAAAATGTACAAATTTATCTTGAAAGGGACTCCAGGGTGCGTAATTTTAAGCTTGATGGAGGACTAGGGAACAAACTAAATACCTCTCCTTAATGCGAGTAACTATCAGGCGCTTCAATTAATATACGACATAATTTGTTAGTATAATTGTGTAACCCAGATGATTAACTCGTTTATAATAGTTTGGGGTTAAACATGAGGAAGAAAGAGGTAGTTTGAAGGGAATTGTAATATTTGCATACAGTATAACCCCTTCATCTCATTAGTTTGGCGAGGTTATGACTTTACACTCCATTTCTATTGACCCCGATGACCAATAAGGCTTGGAGGGGAGAGGGGCCGTTTTTCTGGTCTCCATTCCCCCTCGTGTTTAGACCCGTTAGGTTTCAGATTTTATGAAGTTCGGTCCATTAGTTTGGCGATTTTAACACCTTTCGCCCCATTTTTGTATCAGTGCTAAGACCTTTCGTGCCATTTACAGTAGGTGTCGATTTTCTTCGCGGCTAGTGATAACGAGCCTGTAATTTTAAGAGAAATCGGGTAATTTTTCTACCGAAAAATGTACAAAGTTATCTTGAAGGGGGGTCTAGGGGGTGTTTTTGTTTTAAGCTTGATGGAAATCTAGCGAAGAAACTAAAAAATACATGAATATAATTATAAATTAATAGACCAAAAACAAAAAGCCAGTCCCCTTGAGAAGACATTTTCTCTTTTGTCGACTAAATGCCATTGTAATTACTAACAATGAGAGAGAACACTTTATTATTGCTTCCATAAAATATATCTAAATCTTACGTCATATATTATGTAGGCTGTGATGTGTTTTATATATTTAACCTCTCTCTCTCTCTGTTGGAGTTGGAGCTGTTGGATTAGCTTTGTTATGTGTGTTATTAGTTTAAAGTGTAAAGAGGGGAGAAGGGGTGTTGGAGAGAGAGGAAGCTGTTGGAGTGGCTTAGTTATGTGTTATTAGTCTGAATAAGAGGATGTTGGAGAGAGGAATCTGTTGGAGTGGCTTTGTTATGTGTGTTATTAGTATGTATAAGGGGTGTTGGAGAGAGAGGAAGCTGTTGGAGTGGCTTTGTTGTGTGTGTTATTAGTCTGTATATGGTGATGGAGAGAGGGATGAAGCTGTTGGAGTGGCTTAGTTGTGTGTTATTAGTCTGTATAAGGGGTGTTGGAGAGGAAGCTGTTGGAGTGGTTTTGTTATGTGTTATTAGTCTGTATAAGGGGTGTTGGAGAGAGAGGAAGCTGTTGGAGTGGTTTTGTTATGTGTTATTAGTCTGTATAAGGGGTGTTGGAGAGGAAGCTGTTGGAGTGGTTTTGTTATGTGTTATTAGTCTGTATAAGGGGTGTTGGAGAGAGAGGAAGCTGTTGGAGTGGCTTTGTTATGTATGTTATTAGTCTGTATAGAGTGGAGAGAGAGGAAGCTGTTGGAGTGGTTTTGTTGTGTGTATTATTAGTCTGTATAGAAGGGGTGTTGGAGAGGGAAGCTGTTGGAGTGGTTTGTTATGTGTTATTAGTCTGTATAAGGGGTGTTGGAGAGAGAGGAAGCTGTTGGAGTGGTTTGTTATGTGTTATTAGTCTGTATAAGGGGTGTTGGAGAGAGAGGAAGCTGTTGGAGTGGTTTTGTTATGTGTTATTAGTCTGTATAAGGGATGTTGGAGAGGAAGCTGTTGGAGTGGTTTTGTTGTGGTTATTAGTCTGTATAAGGGGTGTTGGAGAGAGAGGAAGCTGTTGGAGTGGTTTTGTTATGTGTTATTAGTCTGTATAAGGGGTGTTGGAGAGGAAGCTGTTGGAGTGGTTTTGTTATGTGTTATTAGTCTGTATAAGGGGTGTTGGAGAGAGAGGAAGCTGTTGGAGTGGTTTTGTTATGTGTTATTAGTCTGTATAAGGGGTGTTGGAGAGAGAGGAAGCTGTTGGAGTGGTTTTGTTATGTGTTTTTAGTCTGTATAAGGGGTGTTGGAGAGGAAGCTGTTGGAGTGGTTTTGTTATGTGTTATTAGTCTGTATAAGGGGTGTTGGAGAGAGAGGAAGCTGTTGGAGTGGTTTTGTTATGTGTTATTAGTCTGTATAAGGGGTGTTGGAGAGAGAGGAAGCTGTTGGAGTGGTTTTGTTATGTGTTATTAGTCTGTATAAGGGGTGTTGGAGAGGAAGCTGTTGGAGTGGTTTTGTTATGTGTTATTAGTCTGTATAAGGGGTGTTGGAGAGAGAGAGAGGAAGCTGTTGGAGTGGTTTTGTTATGTGTTATTAGTCTGTATAAGGGGTGTTGGAGAGAGAGGAAGCTGTTGGAGTGGTTTTGTTATGTGTTATTAGTCTGTATAAGGGGTGTTGGAGAGAGAGGAAGCTGTTGGAGTGGTTTTGTTATGTGTTATTAGTCTGTATAAGGGGTGTTGGAGAGAGGAAGCTGTTGGAGTGGCTTTGTTATGTGTTATTAGTCTGTATAAGGGGTGTTGGAGAGAGAGGAAGCTGTTGGAGTGGTTTTGTTATGTGTTATTAGTCTGTATAAGGGGTGTTGGAGAGAGGAAGCTGTTGGAGTGGCTTTGTTATGTGTTATTAGTCTGTATAAGGGGTGTTGGAGAGAGAGGAAGCTGTTGGAGTGGCTTTGTTATGTGTGTTATTAGTTTGTATAAGGGGTGTTGGAGAGAGAGGAAGCTGTTGGAGTGGCTTTGTTATGTGTGGTATTAGTCTGTATAGTGTAAAGAGGGGAGAAGGGGTGTTGGAGAGAGAGGAAGCTGTTGGAGTGGCTTTGTTATGTGTGTTATTAGTTTGTATAAGGGGTGTTGGAGAGAGAGGAAGCTGTTGGAGTGGCTTTGTTATGTGTGTTATTAGTCTGTATAGTGTAGAGAGGGGAGAAGGGGTGTTGGAGATAGAGGAAGCTGTTGGAGTGGCTTTGTTTTGTGTGTTACTAGTCTGTATATGGTGATGGCGAGAGAGAGGAAGCTGTTGGAGTGGCTTAGTTATGTGTGTTATTAGTCTATAAGGGGTGTTGGAGAGAGAGGAAGCTGTTGGAGTGGCTTTGTTATGTATGTTATTAGTCCGTATATGGTGATGGAGAGAGAGAGAGAGAGAGGAAGCTGTTGGAGTGGGTTTGTTATGTGTGTTATTAGTCTGTATAAGGGGTGTTCGAGAGAGAGGAAGCTGGTGGAGTGGGTTTTTTATGTGTTATTAGTCTGTAAAAGGGGTGTTCGAGAGAGGAAGCTGGTGGAGTGGGTTTGTTATGTGTTATTAGTCTGTATACGTCGCGGAGGTGTCTCATGTACTGTATACGTTATGTGTTGGCCATTAGTATGAAGGCCCTGTTACTGCCCTACCTTCCTTCCTTCCTTCCTTCCTTCCTTCCTTCCTTCCTTCCTTCCTTCCTTCCTTCCTTCCTAGCCTTGTGTAAGATAGGGAGAGAAAGAGAGAGGGGGTGGGAGGAGTTAGAGAGTACAAAGGAAATAAAGCAACAAAAGGTCTAGTGACCCTTCTAGGCTGCTTGTCCTCCAAAACACTGAGGATCAAGTGTCCAAACAGTGGTTTAGAGTGGGAAGAGAGATAGAGATAGAGAGAGAGAGAGGAAGGGGGGGGGGGGGGGAGTTAGAGAGATAGGGGGGAGGGGATAATGTAGGGGAGGAGAGAAAGATAGAGAGGTAGACAGTGGCATATAACAAAATATATTAGACAGATAGATATATATACTGACTGAAAAAAAAATCACACACACACAGGCTAGCTCAGTGGTACCGTTCCTGCCTGTAACCCAGCAGACCAGGGTTCAAATCTCGCTCAGGTTGATGAAGGTTTTCTGAGACATAGCCGGCGTTACCATCTCCCTTGAGCAAGGAGGGGGATAATTGTCATTGGTAATACTGTCTAGGAAGCGGAACAATACGAGCCAGAAACTCAATTCCTGTCAAACTGCAATTATGAATACAATTATGAACACACACACCCACACACTCACACACACACACCCACCAACATACACACACACACACACACACAACAACATACACACACCCATCCACCCACACTCACCCACCCACACAGAATATTAATTCTGTTTACGTCAAAGAGTTGGTTCAGGTACCGGTATAGTTTTTGTGTTCGTTGATATCGTTTAGTCAACCCCACACACACACACACCCACCCACACACCTACACCCACACCCACACATAAATTATACACACACACACACACAGAACATTAATTCTGTTTACGTCAAAGAGTTGGTTCAGGTATAGTTTTTGTGTTCGTTGGTATCGTTTAGTCGCCCCTTAAAAGGATGGTTCTCAGATAAGAAACAGGGGTTATTTTTTTGGGGGGTCTATTCATTGATTTCTTAGTTTCCTCCTTAGACCAACATCAAGCTTACACAAACACCCCCTAGACCCACCTTCAAGATAAATGTGTACATTTTTCGATAGAAGAATGCCGGTTCCTCTTAAAATTACAGGCTCGCTCTCGCCAGGAAAAAATCGACACCTAAATGGCACGAAAGGTATTGATATAGAAATCGGACGAAAGGTTTTAACATTGACAAACGAATGGGCCGAACGTCTTAAAATCTGAAGAAAGAAAAAAACCCAGTGGGGCTAAGCATGAGGAAGAAGGGGGACCAGAATAACGACCCGTCTCCCCCTAAATAATACAATTAGATCCACTTATCAGATTAATCAATCGACGACGCATCAAATCATCGTTAAATTAAGGGGAGGTTTCCACTGGAGAGATTTTTTTTCTGGACCCCTTTCTCCCTCATGTTTAGCCCCATTGCTTTTGAGATTTTAAGACCTTCGCCCTAGTAGTTTGGATATTTTAAGACATTTTGCCCCATTTCTGTAAATTTTAAGACCTTTCGTGCCGTTAAGGTGTCGATTTTTTCCTGGCGAGCGATAGCGAGCCTGTAATTTAAGAGCACTAGGCCTCCGGCCGGGAAATTTTTCTACCGAAAAATGTACAAATTTATCTTGAAAGGGGGTCTACGGGGTGTAATTTTAAGCTTGATGAAAACGTAGGGAACAAACTAAATACCTCCCCTTAAGCCGGTATCACACGAGAGCTTTTATAGTCAACATTCGATGATCAACATTTTTCTGGCAACATTTCTGGAATATTTTGCCCTGGTATCGGAAACTAGACTGATGATAGATGAATTTAGGCAACCGAAAAATTATATATGTTGACAGCTGCCAGACCAGTGTTGAGGATAAATGTTGAGTGAAAAAGCGCCCGTGTGATACCGGCGTTATGGTCCGTTCATTCCAGGTTGGGCAGAAATCGTATCTTCTAACCTCTGTAACTCAAAAAGGGCTGGAACAAATGAGCCGTCAATTTCCACACCTGTTCCCTAGCCAAGTCTTCCTATTGGGTAGAAATATTAACCCTCTCACGTTCTTGACGCAATTTTGAGCCGCTTAGGGATACTTTAAAGCCTTTGTTACCATCAGGGGTATTTAGAAACCTTTAGTTTAGTTACTTCAACCTCTGCAGTTGTCTTTGAGTTAGCTGTGTTGAGCCTATTGGGGATACTTTAAAGCCTTTGTTACCATCAGGGGTATTTAGAAACCTTTAGTTTAGTTACTTCAACCTCTGCAGTTGTCTTTGAGTTAGCTGTGTTGAGCCTATTGGGGATACTTTAAAGCCTTTGTTACCATCAGGGGTATTTAGAAACCTTTAGTTTACTTACTTCAACCTCTGCAGTTGTCTTTGAGTTAGCTGTGTTGAGCCTATTGGGGATACTTTAAAGCCTTTGTTACCATCAGGGGTGTTTATAAACCTTTAGTTTAGTTACTTCAACCTCTGCAGTTGTCTTTGAGTTAGCTGTGTTGAGCCTATTGGGGATACTTTAAAGCCTTTGTTACCATCACAGGTATTTAGAAACCTTTAGTTTAGTTACTTCAACCTCTGCAGTTGTCTTTGAGTTAGCTGTGTTGAGCCTATTGGGGATACTTTAAAGCCTTTGTTACCATCAGGGGTATTTATAAACCTTTAGTTTAGTTACTTCAACCTCTGCAGTTGTCTTTGAGTTAGCTGTGTTGAGCCTATTAGGGATACTTTAAAGCCTTTGTTACCATCAGGGGTATTTATAAACCTTTAGTTTAGTTACTTCAACCTCTGCAGTTGTCTTTGAGTTAGCTGTGTTGAGCCTATTAGGGATACTTTAAAGCCTTTGTTACCATCAGGGGTATTTAGAAACGTTTAGTTTAGTTACTTCAACCTCTGCAGTTGTCTTTGAGTTAGCTGTGTTGAGCCTATTGGGGATACTTTAAAGCCTTTGTTACCATCAGGGGTATTTAGAAACCTTTAGTTTAGTTACTTCAACCTCTGCAGTTGTCTTTGAGTTAGCTGTGTTGAGCCTATTGGGGATACTTTAAAGCCTTTGTTACCATCAGGGGTATTTAGAAACCTTTAGTTTAGTTACTTCAACCTCTGCAGTTGTCTTTGAGTTAGCTGTGTTGAGCCTATTGGGGATACTTTAAAGCCTTTGTTACCATCAGGGGTATTTATAAACCTTTAGTTTAGTTACTTCAACCTCTGCAGTTGTCTTTGAGTTAGCTGTGTTGAGCCTATTGGGGATACTTTAAAGCCTTTGTTACCATCAGGGGTATTTATAAACCTTTAGTTTAGTTACTTCAACCTCTGCAGTTGTCTTTGAGTTAGCTGTGTTGAGCCTATTGGGGATACTTTAAAGCCTTTGTTACCATCAGGGGTATTTAGAAACCTTTAGTTTAGTTACTTCAACCTCTGCAGTTGTCTTTGAGTTAGCTGTGTTGAGCCTATTGGGGATACTTTAAAGCCTTTGTTACCATCAGGGGTATATAGAAACGTTTAGTTAGTTACTTCAACCTCTGCAGTTGTCTTTGAGTTAGCTGTGTTGAGCCTATTGGGGATACTTTAAAGCCTTTGTTACCATCAGGGGTATTTAGAAACCTTTAGTTTACTTACTTCAACCTCTGCAGTTGTCTTTGAGTTAGCTGTGGGCAGAAAACTAATTTTGGAGAGGTAATTATAAGAGTGAGAGAACTCTATTTCTGATTGCTAATCTGGCAACCTCTGCGTCATATGGTCGTGAGAGGGTTAACTCGAGTACTCTAGTCCTTTTTGAGTTACGAGAGGTTAGAGGGGGTTACGATTTCTGTCCAACCTAGCATGAACTAACTATAGTATCTCATTCACTCTCCCACGACGACTGCCTTCATTATAATCTAGCACTTATTAGGCGATTGTATTGAGCTTCGGGAGGGTCTGTGGAAATGAAAAGAATACACGAGACAGATTTTAAGGGGAGATCTCCACTTGAGGGATTTTTTTCTTGACCCCTTTCTCCCTCATGTTTAGCCCCATTGCTTTTGATATTATAAAACGTTTGCCCCATTAGTTTAGCGATTTTAAGAACTTTCACACCATATTAAGACCTTTCATGCCATTCAGGTGTCGATTTTATCCTGGCGAGCGATAGCGAGCCTGTAATTTAAGAGGAACCGGCCTTCGGCCGGGACATTTTTCTACCGAAAAATTTACAAATTTATCTTGAAAGGGATTCAAGGGGGTGTAATTTTAAGCTTGATGGAGGTCTAGGGAACAAACTAAATACCTCCCCTAAATGTTTTCTCTCCTAAATCCTAAATTTTTGGTTAAGGGGAGGTTTTTAGTTAGTTCCCTAGACCTCCATCAAACTTATAATTACACCCTCTAGGCCCCCTATAAGACAAATGTGTACATTTTTCGGTAGAAAAATGTCCCGGCTAAAGGCCGCTTCCTCTTAAATTACAGGCTCGCTATCGCTCGCCAGGAAAAAATCGACACCTGAATGGCATGAAAGGTCTTAAAATTGACAGAAAGGGGGCGAAAGTTCTTAATTGTGGGGCGAACGTCTTAAAATATCAAAAGCAATGGGGCTAAACATGAGGGAGAAAGGGGTCCAGAAAAAAATCCCTCAAGTGGAAATCTCCCCTTAACCCTTTGATTGCTAGAGGTCCTTCCTAAGCTAAGCAGAATATAATGTAATATATATATATCAATAATGATGCTATTGTTCGTTCGTATGTCCCTGGATTTTGGCCCCCGGTCACTCTTTCAACTTTGGGGGAGGCACTCGATATAGACAGTTCTGCCTTTTGTCTCCCTCACTCACATAGACATACAAATGTGTGAAGCGGCCCAACTATACTCTGTTTCTTCTCACCTGGCGGTAAATTGCCATGGTTTCCTCTATATTCCTGACCTATTGTAAAGATGTTGTAGTGGTTAATTGTGAAATCGACACCTAAATGGCACGAACAGTCTTAATATTGACACAGAAAGGGGGTGTAAAGTCTTAAAATCGCCAAACTAATGAGCCGAACGTCTTAAAATCTAAAAACCATTGGGGCTAAACACGAGGGAGAAGAGCTGCCATAAAAACCAGTCCATCTCCCCTTAAGGAGAGGTATTTAGTTTGTTCCCTAGACCTCCATCAAGCTTAAAATGACACCCCCTCGAGTCCCTTTCAAGATAAATTTGTACATTTTTCGGTAGAAAAATGTCCCGGCCGAAGGCCGGTTCCTCTTAAATTACAGGCTCGCTATCGCTCGCCAGGATAAAATAGACACCTGAATTGCACGAAAGGTCTTAATATGGGGTGAAATTTCTTAAAATCGCCAAACTAACGGGGCAAACATCTTAAAATCTCAAACGCAATGGGGCTAGACATGAGGGAGAAAGGGGTCAAGAAAAAAGTCCGTCAAGTGGATATCTCCCCTTAACATGACCAGGGTGTGATACTTTGTTTGAGGATACGGGTGAGCTGTCTAGGGCATGAGAGAGAGAGAGAGAGAGAGTGGGTGTGTGGGTGTGGGTGTGTGTTTGTTTGAGAGAGAGAGACTGCGCTTGAGTGTGTTGTGTGTGTGTGTGTGAGAGAGAGAGAGAGTGTGCGTGTGTGTGTGTGAGAGAGAGAGAGGGGGGGGGGTTATGGTTGACAGGTGTAGCTGTCATAGGATCATTGGGGACATGGTTAGAGGGTGTTAAGGGGAGGTATTTAGTTTGTTCCCTAGACCTCCATCAAGCTTAAAATTACACCCCCTTGAGTCCCTTTCAAGATAAATTTGTACATTTTTCGGTAGAAAAATGTCCCGGCCGAAGGCCGGTTCCTCTTAAATTACAGGCTCGCTATCGCTCGCCAGGATAAAATCGACACCTAAATGGGACGAAAGGTCTTAAAAGTGACATAAATGGGGTGAAAGTTCGTAAAATCGCCAAACTAATGGGGCGAACGTTTTATAATATCAAAAGCAATGGGGCTAAACATGAGGGAGTCTAAAGGGGTCAAGAAAAAAATCCCTCAAGTGGAGATCTCCCCTTAAATATGTCCCGGATATGCCCAGGGAATGCTAATTTGTTTTTAGGATATGGGTGAGCTGTCTAGGGTATGAGAGAGAGTGTGTGTGTGTAAGAGATAGAGAGAGAGAGGGAGGTAGTGTGTGTGTAAGAGAGATTGACATAGATTCACATATATACCCTGGCCACACAGACCTTACGATCCAAACGAGGTGGTCAGGACTTAATTCTAGTAGAGATGGCATGTAGGATAGAAATGAAAGTTGAAGGAAAGGATAGAAAAGAAGAGAGAGAGAGAGGTATAGGTAGTGTGTGTGTGTGTGTATGAGAGAGAGAGAGAGGTAGTGTGTGTGTAAGAGAGAGAGAAGGGGGGGAGAGAGAGAGAGAGGTATAGGTAGTGTGTGTGTATGAGAGAGAGAGGGGTAGTGTGTGTGTGTAAGAGAGAGAGAAAGGGGGGAGAGAGAGAGAGGTATAGGTAGTGTGTGTGTATGAGAGAGAGAGAGAGAGAGGTAGTGTGTGTGTGTAAGAGAGAGAGAAGGGGGGGAGAGAGAGAGGTATAGGTAGTGTGTGTGTGTGTGTGTATGAGAGAGAGAGAGAGGTACCGTAGTGTGTGTGTGTAAGAGAGAGACAGAGAGAGGGATGGGGGGGGGGGGGGGGTGAAATGCCACAATTGAAGGGCGTCACCAAGATCATTGGGGTACACGGTAAAGAGTGCTAATTGGTCTACTCTATACGGACATGTCCAGGGAGTCCTATTAATGTTAAGGACAAGGGTGAGCTGTCTAGGGCATGACATAGTGTGTGTTTAAGAGAGAGAGAGTGATAGTGTGTGTGTGTGTGTAAGAGAGAGAGAGAGAGCGAGGGAGGTAGTGTGTGTTTGAGAGAGAGAGAGAGAGTGATAGTGTGTGTGTGTGTGTAAGAGAGAGAGAGAGAGCGAGGGAGGTAGTGTGTGTTTGAGAGAGAGAGAGAGGTAGTGTGTGTTTAAGAGAGAGAGAGTGATAGTGTGTGTGTGTGTAAGAGAGAGAGAGAGAGAGCGAGGGAGGTACTGTGTGTTTGAGAGAGAGAGAGGTAGTGTGTGTTTAAGAGAGAGAGAGAGAGGTAGTATGTGTTTAAGAGAGAGAGATAGGGGGGGGGGGGGGGGCACAATTGAAGGGCGTCACCAAGATCATTGGGGTACACGGTAAAGAGTGCTAATTGGTCTATACGGAAATGCCCAGGGAGTCCTATTAATTTTAGGCCATGGTGAGCTGTCTAGGGCGGAGCAAGACCAATAGTACTATAATAGGTAGCGCCAGCGAACTTGACAGTAATCTTGATCACTTACCTCTGTAAATCAAAAGGGACTAGAGCAAACTGGCGGTAAAGACCCACATTTATTGCCTGGTGGACTCTTCCCAAATGATAGAAATATCAGCTGGATTGCGTTCATTTATTTCGAGTTATAAGAAGTTAAGAAGTTCGCTGGCGCTACCTTATAGTAGTATTAGTCTTGGGACGGAAAGGTCTTAAACGTCTTAAAATCTGGAAACTAATGGGGCTAAGCATGAGGAAGAAGGGGGTCCAGAAAAACGACCCAGGTAAGGTCAGGTGAAGGTATTGAGGGATAAGCCTTTACAACGGCACCTCGTATATCTACTTTATACTTTCCTATTTACTGAAGAGTGTAGAGAGGAGAAGGGGTGTTGGAGAGAGAGGAAGCAGTTGGAGTGGCTTTGGTATGTGTGTTATTAGTCTGTATACGTTGTCGAGGTGTTCCCCGACTGGGTGCGAGCAAGTGAAACCTGCTAGGACGTACTACCACACCCACTAAATGTCCGCCTTGGCTGGGATCGAACCCAGGTCAAGCAGATTCACACGTGAGCGTGCTCTCCACTCGACCACTGTGGCTCTAGCCTTTATAACATTATTCTAGCTGATGTCAACAAACCCTAATCGTTGGTTATTCTATTCCCAATGCATTTATTGATCCAATTTTCTTTTCTGTTCTCCAGGCGTGGTGATGGTGGCGGTGGGTGTGGATGGAGCGGGGGCGGTGGTGTGGGGGGTATGCTCTACCCTCCTCCTGGGGACGGTGTTTCTGGTATCATCGGTACTCAACACCCTCTTCCTGGTCATCTTCTTCAGGAGGCCGGCTCTCAGAAGCATATCCAATAGGTAAGTGTCTTTTATAGCCACTTTTATTATTGATTGGTTTGTATTTAATACCTTTAGTCATCAATAGTTCACCAAAATATTAGTTCACCAAAATATTAGTCACAAACTGTATTTGTTTAACCCCTTCGACCCCAGGGACGCAGGTTATGCATCTCCTATGTATTTAACCCACATACCAGGGACGCAACGTTTGTGTCCGCTTTAATTACTCTTGTCCTATGGCACCTAGAGGGTTCAGATTTGCATGGGAACTGCTTTAGGATCCCACGGAACAATACCGATGGTTGGCAACCCCCAAGTCCAACCACGTTGCTGAGGGGCACAGGGCCCTGGGTGGGGCTTGGTTTCCCGGGCGTTTCTGCACCCTCCTCAGCTCCCCGCCATGGAGTGGCTTCGGTCACCCAGGCATTATTGTGGTCGGCAGGGAGGGTTCTGTAGGGGCGCTCGGTTATGGCCTTGGCCTTGCTCGGGGCCTTGAGGCTGTTCGACCAGGCAGCTTGGGGAACAACAACAACAACAACCGCGTGCGTGTGGGTGCGGTCGGGAGTGATTTTTCCAGTATTTTGCTTACCAATCACCCAATGTTAATGGTGGCTTTCCACCACCACCCAGGACCCCTAAATGACCTTGATGAGCGGTTTATGTTGTTTATCCTTCATTACTAACCCATCCCATGTGTTTTTAGGAACACAAAATCACAAGTGGCTGGTCCTGAAGTGTACTTTATTATTAAATCGATTGGGGTCCAGGGGGTTAAGTTACTATCACTTTGCTTTACAGTCCTCAGGTTTAATTGGGGTCCAGGGGGTTAAGTTACTATCACTTTGCTTTACAGTCCTCGGGTTTAATTGGGGTCCAGGGGGTTAAGTTACTATCACTTTGCTTTACAGTCCTCAGGTTTAATTGGGGTCCAGGGGGTTAAGTTACTATCACTTTGCTTTACAGTCCTCGGGTTTAATTGGGGTCCAGGGGGTTAAGTTACTATCACTTTGCTTTACAGTCCTCAGGTTTAATTGGGGTCCAGGGGGTTAAGTTACTATCACTTTGCTTTACAGTCCTCAGGTTTAATTGGGGTCCAGGGGGTTAAGTTACTATCACTTTGCTTTACAGTCCTCAGGTTTAATTGGGGTCCAGGGGTTAAGTTACTATCACTTTGCTTTACAGTCCTCAGGTTTAAATGGGGTCCAGGGGGTTAAGTTACTATCACTTTGCTTAACAGTCCTCAGGTTTAATTGGGGTCCAGGGGGTTAAGTTACTATCACTTTGCTTTACAGTCCTCAGGTTTAACTGGGGTCCAGGGGGTTAAGTTACTATCACTTTGCTTAACAGTCCTCAGGTTTAATTGGGGTCCAGGGGGTTAAGTTACTATCACTTTGCTTAACAGTCCTCAGGTTTAATTTAATCTGAGATGTGATGGTTTTGTGTGTTTTTATATATTAAATATTAGTTTGCTAAATCGCTATTTCCCCATAGGGATTTCTATACGATATTTTGTCTTTTTTTGTGCCATTCCTGTTTTGGTTTGTATACATATTTATAATTTTAAGTTTTAATTAGGGCTATTTGTTTCACGTTATAGAACTGTCCATTCAATATCCCTCTCTATAATTCATCTATCTATCTATCTATTGCCTGACGCCGTGATCCCCGAAGGGGTGACCACGAACGAACCGCCCCCATGCACCTCTGTCCCCAGTCAGTCGACGCCCCTCCCCCCCAACCAGCACCGCCTTCGTTCATGTACTTCCTCACTCCATCCTTCCACCTCTCATTCGGTCTACCTCTCCCCCTCTGTCCCTCCACCTCGCTCTCGTACACCCTCCTAGTCATTCTCTCGCTTTCCATACGTTCCATAATTCATGCAAATTGTCTAAATGGTTTTCATTGAACTATTGATTTTGACTAAGGCAATAATGCCCTTAGTGATCCCTGGTCTCTGGGTCTTCTCCTGGGGGACCTAGATGTGTGTGTTTATGTGTGTGTTTTTTTTTTTTTTTTTTTTGTTTTTTTTCATTCGAGCTTCCCAGTGTTATGATAATTATAGCATGTTAAATTGAACACAAGAATATATTATTAAGGAGACGGAAATATCAGAGCATATTCACTGGTTAAGCTTAAGATAATTTATTCATCAGATGCATTTATACATTTATGCCTGCATAAATATTTAATTGCCAAGATTGAAAGCGAGAGAGAGAGAGAGAGAGAGAGAGAGAGAGAGAGAGAGGGGGGGGAATTCCAGTATCCAGCATTAAGTGATTTCAAGGTTCCATAGGGATTGGGCCTATACGGGATTGGGCCCACGGGATTGGAACCTAACCTAACCTAACCTAAGTGGGCCCAATCCCGTATGGGCCCAATCCCGCGGTCACCGATTTCAATGCTGGAAGAGACGTGATCTACACTAAAAAAAAATCTGGTATAAATAGGCTAACATCGTTCTTAACACCAATAAAATTAAAGACAACATATGATCACCCCGGGGATTCGAACCCAGGACACCACATACAGAACTTACACCCTTTAACCATTATACCACCAAGACAGTTAACAATTGAGTTTGTTCCCCTGGCCCCATTTAAAAATTTCAAAAATATATCCTCCCCAGACTCCTCTTTAACCCTCTCACGTTCTTGACGCAATTTTGAGCCTATTTGGGATACTTTAAAGATTTTGTTACCATCAGGGGTATTTAGAAACCTTTAGTTTAGTTACTTCAACCTCTGCAGTTGTCTTTGAGTTAGCTGTGTTGAGCCTATTGGGGATACTTTAAAGCCTTTGTTACCATCAGGGGTATTTAGAAACCTTTAGTTTAGTTACTTCAACCTCTGCAGTTGTCTTTGAGTTAGCTGTGTTGAGCCTATTGGGGATACTTTAAAGCCTTTGTTACCATCAGGGGTATTTAGAAACCTTTAGTTTAGTTACTTCAACCTCTGCAGTTGTCTTTGAGTTAGCTGTGTTGAGCCTATTGGGGATACTTTAAAGCCTTTGTTACCATCAGGGGTATTAGAAACCTTTAGTTTAGTTACTTCAACCTCTGCAGTTGTCTTTGAGTTAGCTGTGTTGAGCCTATTGGGGATACTTTAAAGCCTTTGTTACCATCAGGGGTATTTAGAAACCTTTAGTTTAGTTACTTCAACCTCTGCAGTTGTCTTTGAGTTAGCTGTGTTGAGCCTATTGGGGATACTTTAAAGCCTTTGTTACCATCAGGGGTATTTAGAAACCTTTTAGTTTAGTTACTTCAACCTCTGCAGTTGTCTTTGAGTTAGCTGTGTTGAGCCTATTGGGGATACTTTAAAGCCTTTGTTACCATCAGGGGTATTTATAAACCTTTAGTTTAGTTACTTCAACCTCTGCAGTTGTCTTTGAGTTAGCTGTGTTGAGCCTATTGGGGATACTTTAAAGCCTTTGTTACCATCAGGGGTATTTAGAAACCTTTAGTTTAATAGTTACTTCAACCTCTGCAGTTGTCTTTGAGTTAGCTGTGTTGAGCCTATTGGGGATACTTTAAAGCCTTTGTTACCATCAGGGTATTTATAAACCTTTAGTTTAGTTACTTCAACCTCTGCAGTTGTCTTTGAGTTAGCTGTGTTGAGCCTATTGGGGATACTTTAAAGTCTTTGTTACCATCAGGGGTATTTAGAAACCTTTAGTTTAGTTACTTCAACCTCTGCAGTTGTCTTTGAGTTAGCTGTGTTGAGCCTATTGGGGATACTTTAAAGCCTTTGTTACCATCAGGGGTATTTAGAAACCTTTAGTTTAGTTACTTCAACCTCTGCAGTTGTCTTTGAGTTAGCTGTGTTGAGCCTATTGGGGATACTTTAAAGCCTTTGTTACCATCAGGGGTATTTAGAAACCTTTAGTTTAGTTACTTCAACCTCTGCAGTTGTCTTTGAGTTAGCTGTGTTGAGCCTATTGGGGATACTTTAAAGCCTTTGTTACCATCAGGGGTATTTAGAAACCTTTTAGTTTAGTTACTTCAACCTCTGCAGTTGTCTTTGAGTTAGCTGTGTTGAGCCTATTGGGGATACTTTAAAGCCTTTGTTACCATCAGGGGTATTTATAAACCTTTAGTTTAGTTACTTCAACCTCTGCAGTTGTCTTTGAGTTAGCTGTGGGCAGAACAGTAATTTTGGAGAGGTAATTATAAGAGTGAGAGAACTCTATTTATTATTGCTAATCTGGCAACCTCTGCGCCATAAAAACGTGAAAGGGTTAAGAATAAATAAACAAATAAATAAATAAATGAATACAAAAACTACCCTTCAATACCGTTTTTTGTGTTCATTGTTTATTATACTAATACTAATACTAACCACAGGGAAAGATTAATACCTGATCTTCTCTAACCTCTCATAACTCAAAAAGGACTGGAGTAATCGAGCTAATAATTCTACCAGATAGGAAGACTTGGCTAGGGAATAGGTGTATAAATTGACAGCTCATTTGCTCCAGCCCTTTTTGAGTTACAGAGGTTAGAGGTTACGATGTCTGCCCAACCTAGAATAGGTACCGGTAACCCAGAGCTGGATGTGAATGAAAGGCTAGTTCTCAATACCTCCTTCAAGTCTGTCTTTACATAACCTCGATAGCTATAAAGGCCTCTGTCTCTGTGTGTTTGATTGTGTGAGTGTGTGCGTGTCAGTCTTTGAGTGTGTGTGTGTTTTTACTGAGTGTGTTTGTGTCTATGAGTTTAAGGGTGTGTGGGTATGGGTGTGCGTGCGACTACAATAGATAAAATAGATATGTGTGTGTGTGTGTGTGTGTGTGTGTGTGTGTGTGTGTGTGTGTGTGTGTGTGTGTGTCCCCAAACCTGACTTCCATGTCCTCTGTCTGTGTCAGGTGAAGGGGTGAGGGGGTAAATCAGCTGTTACCATGTCAAGAAGAAGAAGAAGAGGGGGATGGAGGAAGAGTAGAGGGAACATAAGGAGATGCAGACTAAAGAAGAGGGTGGATGAAGGAGAAGGAAAAGAATAAATTGGAGTTAGGAGAATCAGAAGTAAAGATAGAGTCAAAGGGAATAGGATAGGGAGGGAAGAAGGAATATTAGGATTAACAGGAGAAAGAGGAGAATCGGGAAGAATTATAAGGAAGGAGAACGGGAAATTAAGGAAGATAAATAATAACTTGAAGAATGAAGTAAGACAGAGAGAGAGAGAGAGAAAAAATTATCGAAAGAGCCACTGTTACCATGGCCACTAGAGAGAGAGAGAGAGAGAGAAGTAGAAAGATAGAGAAAAATACAAAGATAGATAGAACAAATATACATAGAGAGAGAGAGAGAGAGAGCCACTGTTACCATGGCCACCACCAGTTTCTCAATTCTTAGGGTACAAAACCACCCAAGATTATCAAAGCGTCCATACATGAACATAACATCTTGTACTGTGCACCTGTAACATCTTGTACTGTGCACCTGTAACATCTTGTACTGTGCACCTGTAACATCTTGTACTGTGCACCTGTAACATCTTGTACTGTGCACCTGTAACATCTTGTACTGTGCACCTGTAACATCTTGTACTGTGCACCTGTAACATCTTGTACTGTGCACCTGTAACATCTTGTACTGTGCACCTGTAACATCTTGTACTGTGCACCTGTAACATCTTGTACTGTGCACCTGTAACATCTTGTACTGTGCACCTGTAACATCTTGTACTGTGCACCTGTAACATCTTGTATTGTGCACCTGTAACATCTTGTACTGTGCACCTGTAACATCTTGTACTGTGCACCTGTAACATCTTGTACTGTGCACCTGTAACATCTTGTACTGTGCACCTGTAACATCTTGTACTGTGCACCTGTAACATCTTGTACTGTGCACCTGTAACATCTTGTACTGTGCACCTGTAACATCTTGTACTGTGCACCTGTAACATCTTGTACTGTGCACCTGTAACATCTTGTACTGTGCACCTGTAACATTTTGTACTGTGCACCTGTAACATCTTGTACTGTGCACCTGTAACATCTTGTACTGTGCACCTGTAACATCTTGTACTGTGCACCTGTAACACTTTGTACTGTGCACCTGTAACATCTTGTACTGTGCACCTGTAACATCTTGTACTGTGCACCTGTAACATCTTGTACTGTGCACCTGTAACATCTTGTACTGTGCACCTGTAACATCTTGTACTGTGCACCTGTAACATCTTGTACTGTGCACCTGTAACATCTTGTACTGTGCACCTGTAACATCTTGTACTGTGCACCTGTAACATCTTGTACTGTGCACCTGTAACATCTTGTACTGTGCACCTGTAACATCTTGTACTGTGCACCTGTAACATCTTGTACTGTGCACCTATAACATCTTGTACTGTGCACCTGTAACATCTTGTACTGTGCACCTGTAACATCTTGTACTGTGCACCTGTTACAGACCTACGTGTATTTATGCTATTATGTATTTTGGGGAGTATATAAAGGTCAACAGAATATATAACCTTAAGGGGAGGTATTTAGTTTGTTCCCTAGACCTCCATCAAGCTTAAAATTACACCCCCTTGACCACCTTTCAAGATAAATTTTTACATTTTTCGGTAGAAAAATGTCCCGGCTGAAAGCCGGTTCCTCTTAAATTACAGGCGCGCTATCGCTCGCCAGGATAAAATCGATCCCTAAATGGCACGAAATGTCTTAAAATTGACAAAAATGGGGCGAAAGTTCTTAAAATCGTCAAAATAATGGGGCGAACGTCTTAACACTAGAAAAAGCAATGGGGCTAAACATGAAGGAGAAAGGAGTCAAGACAAAAATCCCTCAAGTGGAAATCTCCCCTTATTAAGATTGTTGAAGTCTGTCTTTGAGTTATACATATTGAGTTAGCCTAGGCTATGTAGGTAAAATGGCTAACTTAATAGTAGCTAATTTGCTAAATATAACACATGTATGGGAAACTGTACAGCATCCCACTGGAGTACACACACACACACACACACACACACACACACACACACACACACACACACACACACACACACACACACACACACACACCCACCCACCCACATACACGTCAAAGTATTTTGGCATGACATTAATCTGTCTGCACCTACCTAATAACTCAGGCAGGCTCTCTCTCTCTCTCTCTCTCTCTCTCTCTCTCTCTCTCTCTCTCTCTCTCTCTCTCTCTCCAATCAACCAGGCTGTTATTCTGTATATTATTCCGCTTGGATTGAGAAAGAGAGAGAGCGAGTTACGTAGATACACAGACTACACACACCTTGCGGCCCTTCCTAGGCAGCCCAACCTGACGTCTATAATAGAAATAAGTGGAAGACAAGGACAGCAGACTGCACATGGTTGCAAACAAAAATGGGTACAATGTCTATTAGGAAATCATATATATAAAACAGTTCTCATTATCGTTCCTTCACACACACACACACACACACACACACACACATACATACACATACTTACACACACTTACTCTCATGGTTATTTTATGATAATTTGTATTCTGCACATGCATCATTATTGTATTTATTTATTTTGTTTGTAAACTAAGCTTACCATCCTCATATCTGTACATCTCATGTTCATCCACTAAATTGTAAAATGTGTATTTTCAGCTCATGAGGCTGCCATTCTTTAATAAACCGTTTATTATTATTATTATTATTATTATTATACATACATACACACACAGCTACACCAACATACATGACCTCGTGACCAAGGCCGCACATACCACACACACACACACACACATATGTACACATTACTGTAACTATTCGTACACTCAAGGGGACAGTGGTTATTATTTGGGTCTTTTTATTCATATATTAATGTATGTTTTAGTTTCCTCCCTAGACCTCCATCAACCTTAAAGACACATTCATTAGATCCCCCTTCGAGCTTAATTTATACATTTTTCGGCCGGTTCCTCCACAATTACAGACTAGCTATCGCTCGTCCGGAAAACAATCGAAACCTAAAGAGCTAAATATTGACAAAGAAAGGGGTCGAAAGGTCTTACAATTGACAAACTAATGGGGCGAACGTCTTAAAATCTCAAAAGCCAATGGGGCTAAACATGAGGGAGAAAGGGGTAAAGAAAAAAATCCTTCGAGTGGAAATCTCCCTTTAATGCATGGCTATAGTGTATTCATTAGAAGAAAGACAGAAAGGTAGATAAGTAGGTAGATGAGTAGATAGATAGATAAGTAAGTAGATAAGTAGGTAGATAAGTCGATAAGTAGGTAAACAAGTATATAAGTAGGTAGATAAGTAAGTAGATAGTAGATAAGTAGATAAATAAGTAGATAAGTAGATAAGTAGGTAGATAAGTAGATAGTAGATAAGTAGGTAGATAAGTAAGTAGATAGGTAGATAAGTATATAGTTATTTAGTTAGTTAGTTTATGTGTGTGTGTGTGTGTGTGTGTTACTAGTCCATGTACACATATCCCCGTGGTTGTGTACACGTTGAGGTGTTGCCTGGCTCACCTGTGTACGTGTGGGTTGTGCACAAGGCCGGAGTCCTCACCTGGTACACACACACTACACACACACTACACACACACACACACTACACACACACAGCAAACCTCAACCCAAATATCAGATGGTAGTGGTATAAACACACTTCACTTAATATATCCTCACACTCCCTCTGAAATGCACTTCATTCACATACATTCTCTCTCTCTCTCTCTCTCTCTCTCTCTCTCTCTCTCTCTCTCTCTCTCTCTCTGTGCACTACACTACACTCTGTGTGTGTGTAGACGTTATAGACTGCAGCACCGTTGATTCATTTAAATTCCGCCTAGACAAATATCTCGCATCAAACCCGCGACTGACTGCGTTTGTAAATGAATAACTTTATCCTCCCCTCAGTTACTAACCCATATGTCCCCTACTAACTTCCTAGTCCTGCCACGTTAGTGGCAGGGCAGTAGTTCCCTTTCCAATGTTCCCTTACCCACTCTAAACCACTGTTTGGACACTTGATCCTCAGTGTTTTGGAGGACAAGCAACCTAGAAGGGTCACTAGATCTGTTGTTGCTTGATTTCCTTTGTACTCCTTTGTACTACTCCTTTGTACTCTCTACATATACAGTATTAATAGTACGGTAAACTATATATTTTCGTTAATAAGTGTATGAATTTATATATGCATTTATTATTGTATGTATATATGTGTGTGCATTCAAAAGGTCGTAGTACACACATACATACACACATACAGTAAGGACCAGTGTAGTATAAAGTATACACACACACACACACACACACACGAGGCGTGGTGGAGTTGTCTTGCCACTGGACTGGTAATCCAATGGACCCAGGTTCGAATCCCAATATGTCAATGGGAAGATATTATTGGGATGGAATTTGTGCTGTACCTAGTATCAGTGCATTACCACAAAGCCCACCAAAACGCCAAATAAATACCCTCATTCTTCCCAGATTAAATAGCACTGTATGAATATTCCCATATTCAAAATATGCTACAGGTGGGCAATGCCTAGTGAGTTCATTGTTCAATAGGTGACGTTCTGAGAGTGAGGGTCCGAGTCTAGGGGATAAGACAGTGAAGCACTGGAGCGAGGCAGCATCAGAGATGGGGCTGCTTCGTGCCGTGAGTGAGCAACTAAGCCCTATGCATCCTGCGAAGGCAAGATGGCAGGGGCTGGTTGCACCTAACAGTGTTTCACATGTCTCCCCTCCCCTAGACTGGAACGAGACCTCACGGGCTTCTCCGTTCAATGTAGAACGGTTGAATGTACAGGCTCTCAGCCTATGCCCGAGAGGGAGTTGGAATATAGAAAAAAGAAGAAAAAAAAAAAAAAACACACACACGCACATAGTAAGAAGTAGTGTATATAATAGAAGAGTGTACGCCCCCTACACACACACACACACACACACACACACACACACACACACACACACACACACACATAGTAAGGAGTAGTGTTCGCCCCCTACATAATACTAATAGACCCCGCCCTACCATGGTCGCTGTCACAGGTATATATAGGTGTGTATATCGACTCTCTCTCTATCTATCTATCTATCTCTCTCACTCACTCACTCACTCACTCTCTCTACCTCATTAAATATGTTATGATTATTATGACTGCTTCTTGACAGTCTTCACGTGTTTCTAATAGCCTGTGACTGGTATGTTCAAATTGATCTCAAAGTGGGGGTCTAGGGGGTGATAGTGAGTGTGTGTGTGTGTGTGTGTGCGAGTGATAGTGTTTGTGTGTGTGTGTGTGTGTGTGTGAGAGAGAGAGTGTGATAGTGAATGTGTGTGAGCAAGAGTGACTGTGTGAGAGAGAGAGATAGTGTGTATGTGTGTGTGTGAGAGAGAGAGATAGCATAAATTAGGCCCCCGCCCCTAGCTACTAGTCTGGTCACCGTCAGATGTAAATATAGTACGTACGCTTTCAGGGGACGATGTGGGTTTACCGAGAGAGAGAGAGGGTGTTGGAGAGAGAGAGAGAGAGATAGTGTGTGTGAGAGAGAGAGAGGGTGTGTGTGTGAGAGAGAGAGAGAGAGCATAAATTAGGCCCCCGCCCCTAGCTACTAGCCTGGTCACCATCGTCAGATATAAATAGTATAATATGTACGCTGTCTAGGGAACGCTGCCAGGTGCTGGTGGGAGTTTACCGAGAGAAAGAGAGAGAATGTGTGTATGTGTGTGTGTGTGTGTGTGTGTGTGTGTGAGAGAGAGAGAGAGAGAGAGATAGTATAGGAACGCTGCCAGGTGGTGGAGTGGGTTTATCTTTTCGCACCTCGCTCAACCAATTGATCCTCACCTTCATAAAGTGTGTGAGTTAAATAAACAGAACTGGGAGTATATAGATTGGAGATTGGTTACCCCTTCACTGTATACATCTTGGGGACCACCTTGAGCAATGAAGATGGGGAAGGATCACTCCACTGTAAATGTTTGTGTGATAGAGAACACGAGTAGGTCACATGGAAAATAGCGACAGTCGAGAGCATAAATGGCGACGCACCCACAACTTGGCTGTCAGGAGATATAGGCCGTTTTTCTGGTCCCGATTTTAAGACCTTTCGCCCCATTTCTTTGTCAATAGTAAGACTTTTGGTGACATTTAGGTGTTGATATTGATCGCGAGCCTGGATTTTAAGAGGAACCGGCATTCGGCCGGGACCTTTTTGTATCGAAAAATGTACAAATTTATCTTGAAGGAGGGTCTTGGTGGGGGGGTTTGTATATTTTGATGGAGGTCTAGGGAGGAAACGTAACAAATTATATAAAAACAAACTGAGGACACCCTGACTAGGATAGAAAAGAGGATAGGCGGTTCTATAGGTTGGTAGAGGAAGCCTAGTTTGAGATCAACGAGGTTTTTAAGGGGGGATTTCCACTTGAGGGATTTTTTTCTTGACTCCTTTCTCCCTCATGTTTAGCCCCATTGCTTTTCTAATTTTAAGACGTTCGCCCCATTATTTTGACGATTTTAAGGACTTTCAACCCATATCTGTCAATTTTAAGACCTTTCGTGCCATTTAGGTGTCGATTTTATCCTGGCGAGCGATAGCGAGCCTGTAATTTAAGAGGAACCGGCTTTCAGCCGGGACATTTTTCTACCGAAAAATGTACAAATTTATCTTGAAAGGGGCTCAAGGGGGTGTAATTTTAAGTTTGATGAAAACGTAGGGAACAAACTAAATACCTCCCCTTAAGGGGGGTGACCTGCTTTTTTCTCTCTTTTTCTCTCTTTGGACTACTCTGGCTTGTATCCATTCGGCCCCATTCAGCCTACTGTTTTAAGACGTTTATCCCCATCCAGGTGTTGAGTTAACTATATTATTATTATTCTCTCTCTCTCTCTCTCTCTCTCTCTCTCTCTCTCTCTCTCTCTCTCTCTCTCTCTCTCTCTCTCTCTCTCTCTCTCTCTCTCTCTCTCTCTCTCTCAACACATTAGTATCCCCACCTGTGTATTTTTGTCTCTTGTCTTGACGTGTGTGTGTTTATCAAGTGAGTGTGTCTGTGTGTGGGTAGAGAGGTGCGAGTGGGTTGTGTGGGGATAGGTGTGTGTGTGTGGGGGGGGGGGGGGGGGTAGATATATGTGTGTGTGTGGGGTAGGTGTGTGTGTGTGTGTGTAGGTGTGAGTGTGTGCGATAAATTAAGTCATGAAAACAATATTACATGTGATCCCAATGTAGGGTAAGTCTGTTTGTTAATGCAAATCTAGGCTATGTTGACTTGTAACGATATGTATATAAAATGCACATATGTTGACCTAAGTGAGTGAACTGGGGATAGACTTGTTTGTGTGTGTATGTATGAGTGAACTGGGGATAGACTTGTATGAGTGAACTGTGGATAGACTTGTTTGTGTGTGTATGTATGAGTGAACTGGGGATAGACTTGTTTGTGTGTACTGGGGATAGACTTGTTTGTGTGTGTATGTATGAGTGAACTGGGGATAGACTTGTATGAGTGAACTGTGGATAGACTTGTTTGTGTGTGTATGTATGAGTGAACTGGGGATAGACTTGTATGAGTGAACTGTGGATAGACTTGTTTGTGTGTGTATGTATGAGTGAACTGGGGATAGACTTGTTTGTGTGTGTATGTATGAGTGAACTGGGGATAGACTTGTATGAGTGAACTGTGGATAGACTTGTTTGTGTGTATGTATGAGTGAACTGGGGATAGACTTGTATGAGTGAACTGTGGATATACTTGTTTGTGTGTGTATGTATGAGTGAACTGTGGATAGACTTGTATGAGTGAACTGTGGATAGACTTGTTTGTGTGTGTATGTATGAGTGAACTGTGGATAGACTTGTATGAGTGAACTGTGGATAGACTTGTATGAGTGAACTGTGGATAGACTTGTTTGTGTGTGTATGTATGAGTGAACTGGGGATAGACTTGTATGAGTGAACTGTGGATAGACTTGTTTGTGTGTGTGTGTATGAGTGAACTGTGGATAGACTTGTATGAGTGAACTGTGGATAGACTTGTTTGTGTGTGTATGTATGAGTGAACTGTGGATAGACTTGTATGAGTGAACTGTGGATAGACTTGTTTGTGTGTGTATGTATGAGTGAACTGTGGATAGACTTGTATGAGTGAACTGGGGATAGACTTGTTTGTGTGTGTATGAGTGAACTGTGGATAGACTTGTATGAGTGAACTGTGGATAGACTTGTTTGTGTGTGTGTGTATGAGTGAACTGTGGATAGATTGTATGAGTGAACTGGGGATAGACTTGTTTGTGTGTGTATGTATGAGTGATATGAGTGAACTGGGGATAGACTTGTTTGTGTGTGTATGAGTGAACTGTGGATAGACTTGTATGAGTGAACTGTGGATAGACTTGTTTGTGTGTGTATGTATGAGTGAACTGGGGATAGACTTGTATGAGTGAACTGGGGATAGACTTGTATGAGTGAACTGGGGATAGACTTTTTTGTGTGTGTATGAGTGAACTGTGGATAGACTTGTATGAGTGAACTGTGGATAGACTTGTTTGTGTGTGTATGTATGAGTGAACTGTGGATAGACTTGTATGAGTGAACTGTGGATAGACTTGTTTGTGTGTGTATGTATGAGTGAACTGGGGATAGACTTGTATGAGTGAACTGTGGATAATTGTTTGTGTGTGTATGTATGAGTGAACTGGGGCTAGACTGTATGAGTGAACTGTGGATAGACTTGTTGTGTGTGTATGTAGAGTGAACTGTGGATAGACTTGTATGAGTGAACTGTGGATAGACTTGTTTGTGTGTGTATGTATGAGTGAACTGGGGATAGACTTGTATGAGTGAACTGTGGATAGACTTGTTTGTGTGTGTATGTATGAGTGAACTGTGGATAGACTTGTATGAGTGAACTGTGGATAGACTTGTATGAGTGAACTGTGGATAGACTTGTATGAGTGAACTGTGGATAGACTTGTTTGTGTGTGTATGTATGAGTGTACTGGAGATAGACTTGTTTGTGTGTGTATGTATGAGTGAACTGGGGATAGACTTGTTTGTGTGTGTGTATGTATGAGTGAACTGTGGATAGACTTGTTTGTGTGTGTGTATGTATGAGTGAACTGGGGATAGACTTGTTTGTGTGTGTATGTATGAGTGAACTGGAGATAGACTTGTGTGTGTGTATGTATGAGTGAACTGGGGATAGACTTGTTTGTGTGTGTATGTATGAGTGAACTGGGGATAGACTTGTTTGTGTGTGTATGTATGAGTGTACTGGGGATAGACTTGTTTGTGTGTGTATGTATGAGTGAACTGGGGATAGACTTGTTTGTGTGTGTGTATGTATGAGTGAACTGGGGATAGACTTGTTTGTGTGTGTATGTATGAGTGAACTGGAGATAGACTTGTTTTGATTAATTATTTTGACCTTATAATTGTCTCGTCCTTGTTTTGGTTCGTTAATTTTGCAAGTTTGACATTATTAGCCTACATTGATTATTACATTAATCATCCACAAGTAAGCTAGCCCCATAAATATCTGGCCATTCTCTGTACCTCTGCCAGAACACACAACCGCCTATTTGCTTTACCCATATTTACGACATAGGGAAGGATGAAAGGGTAGAGAGAGATAAGATGATGATTTAGAAAGGGGCCAATGACCTTAAGGGGTAAGAGGGTATTTATTGGTCTATTTATATATAAAAAAAAAAAAAAAAAAAATCATCGGTAGAGCTCCATCAGGCTTAAACAAAAAATCCCATAGTACCTCTTTAAATTACAGGCTCGCTCGCCAGGAAAAAGTCGACACCTAAATGCCACGAAAGGTCTTAACATTTACAACGCATTGGGGTGAAAGGTCTTAAAATCGCCAAACTAATGGGCCAAACATCTTAAAATCTGAAAACTAATGGTGCTAAACATGAGGCAGAAAGGGGACCAGAAAAACGGCCCATCTCCCCTTAAAGGACCATTGGCAGAGTCCAGGTACACAGTGTATCTTTAGCAGAGCTACCAACGTCTCGCTTGGCACATAACATGAAAACAAGATTGGGGACTTAGCTTACATGCTAAGGGGAGATTTCCACTTCAGGGTATATTTTCTTTACCCCTTTCTCCCTCATGTTTAGCCCCATTGCTTTTGAGATTTTAAGCCGTTCGCCCCATTAGTTTGGCGATTTTAAGAACTTTCACCCCATTTATGTCACTTTTAAGACCTTTCGTCCCATTTAGGTGTCGATTTTTTCCTGGCGAGCGATAGCGAGCCTGTCATTTAAGAAGAACCGGCCTTCGGCCGGGAAATTTTTCTGCCGAAAAATGTAAAAATTTATCTTGAAAGGGAGTCATGGAAGTGTAATTTCAAGCTTGATGGAAGTCTAGGAAACACACTAAAAACCTCCCCTTAAGAATACCCCTACTGCAACATCGACATAATTTTTACCATATTCTGACATATAGTATTCTGGACATATTTAGACTAGTATCTTTCCCCGCAGCATCCAAGAGTGCAGTCACCTCCCATTTCATATAATTAACCCCATCTGTGCCGACGATGTCCCATTAAATGTTCTTAGAGCTATTATTAGACGATTTTGTGAAGCTTTAATAGGGTGTTAATATGGTTAAGTGAGATACACACACAAACACACACACACACATCTATCACAAACACACACACACACACACATCTTTTAAATGCACCCACATACTGTACACACATCTATCAAACACACATCTATCAAACACACACACATCTTTCAAGCACATACAAGCACACACACACACACACACACACTCACACATCTTTCAAGCACATACAAGCACACACACACACAAACACACACAAACAAACACACACACACACACACACACACATCTTTTAAATGCACCCACATACTGTACACACATCTATCAAACACACACACATACACACATCTATCAAACTCACACACACATATTTCAAGCACATACACACACACACACACACACACACACACACACACACACACACACACACACACACAAACAAACACACACACACACACACACACAAACAATCACACACACACATCTTTCAAGCACATACAAGCACACACACACACACAAACAAACACACACACACACATCTATCAAACACACACACACACACACACGGTTAACATATGGGTTATATAAATATATCCTTACAAGCAAACATAGCCTATATTCGTATTAAGGGAGGTGACCCGCCTTTTTTCCCTCCCTTTTCTCTCTTTCTTTGGCTGGTATCCATTCGGCCCCATTCAGTCTACTGTTTTAAGACGTTTATCCCCATTCAGGTGTCGATTATTTTCTGGCGAGCGATAGCAACCCAGCATTGTATGGAGAAATCGAAAAATTTACAAATTTAGCGTACTGTCAAAAATATTAAAAACAAAAATATGTTGGCTCGCTACCGCTCGCCAGGAAAAATCGACACCTGGATGGGGATAAACGTCTTAAAGAAGTAGGCTGAATGGGGCCGAATGGATACAACCCACAGAAAGAGGGCGGGAGAGAGAAAACAACGATGTGGGCCCCCTTAACAAACACACAAAGTTACCCTACATTGGGACCCCACGTATAATATTATGCTCAAGGATAATACAAACATAAAATAATCATAAATAAACAAATAAACAAATAAACAAATAAATAAACAAATAAACAAATAAATAAATAAATACATAAATAAATTAATAAATAAATACATAAATAAATAAATAAATAAATAAATAAGTAAACAAATATACAAATTAATAAATAAATAAATACATAAATAAATAAATAAATAAATAAATACATAAATACATAAATAAATTAATAAATAAATAAATAAATACATAAATAAATTAATAAATAAATACATAAATAAATAAACAAATAAATAAACAAACAAATAAATAAACATAAATAAATAAATAAATAAATAAACAAATAAATAAATAAACAAATAAACAAATACACAAATAAACAAATACACAAATAAACAAATACATAAATAAATAAATAGCATAAAAATTACAAACGCTTTCCCAGATTTCCTTCAAATTTACATGCCCACCCAGACCCCCTTCAAGTTAAATTTGTACATTCCCACCCAGACCCCCTTCAAGTTAAATTTGTACATTCCCACCCAGACCCCCTTCAAGTTAAATTTGTACATTCCCACCCAGACCCCCTTCAAGTTAAATTTGTACATTCCCACCCAGACCCCCTTCAAGTTAAATTTGTACATTCCCACCCAGACCCCCTTCAAGTTAAATTTGTACATTCCCACCCAGACCCCCTTCAAGTTAAATTTGTACATTCCCACCCAGACCCCCTTCAAGTTAAATTTGTACATTCCCACCCAGACCCCCTTCAAGTTAAATTTGTACATTCCCACCCAGACCCCCTTCAAGTTAAATTTGTACATTCCCACCCAGACCCCCTTCAAGTTAAATTTGTACATTCCCACCCAGACCCCCTTCAAGTTAAATTGTACATTCCCACCCAGACCCCCTTCAAGTTAAATTTGTACATTCCCACCCAGACCCCCTTCAAGTTAAATTTGTACATTCCCACCCAGACCCCCTTCAAGTTAAATTTGTACATTCCCACCCAGACCCCCTTCAAGTTAAATTTACATGCCCACCCAGACCCCCTTCAAGTTAAATTTACATGCCCACCCAGACCCCCTTCAAGTTAAATTTACATGCCCACCCAGACCCCCTTCAAGTTAAATTTACATGCCCACCCACACCCCACTTCAAGTTAATTTACATGCCCATCCAGACCCCTTCAAGTTAAATTTACATGCCCACCCAGACCCCCTTCAAGTTAAATTTACATGCCCACCCAGACCCCCTTCAAGTTAAATTTACATGCCCACCCAGACCCCCTTCAAGTTAAATTTACATGCCCACCCAGACCCCCTTCAAGTTAAATTTGTACATTCTTTGGTAGAAAACTGTCCAGGCCGAAAGCTGAATTCTTGTAAGTTACAACGACCTATCGCTCGCCCAGAACAAAAATCGATACCTGAAGGGGTGAAACGTCTTAAATATCGCCAAACTAAAAGGGGTGAAGCGTCTTAGCAACGTCAAACTAAAGGAGTGAAACAGGTGAGGTAACCCTAATTAGCAGGTTAATTAGAGTTATGTAATTATTATGTTCAGGAAGTAAAACAAATGAATGGGTCCGTTAAAGTTAAACGGTGCCTGCCTTCCCTATACCGGGCTATACCTTATAAGACTATACCAGGGCCGAGAGAGAGAGAGAGAGAGAGAGAGAGAGAGAGAGAGAGAGAGAGAGGTAAAATATATAGAGTATTGTTAAGCATAATTTATGGATTATATATATATTTAGAGAGAGAGAGAGAGAATATAGGGTATAACCACAAACAATACAATATAGGCTACATTAGATATGTGTACAAGTTGGTTACCATTTATCCTACTGTGTATAATGCAGTTGGTATATGTATGTGTGTAAACATATAGGTGTGTGTATATGTAGGTGCAGGCTGATGGTGGTGATGGTACCTTAACTCTATATACACATATACATACACCTACACACACATACACACGGACATATACATACACACACTCACACATATTCATACACACACACCCTTCCACTTCATATGAATTCGTGTTATCGATTGATTGCTTTCCCTTAATGTCAAGTTTGTAGTTTCTACTAGAAATCAGTCCTAGCCACCTCTCAAGGATCGTAAGGTCTGTGGGGCCAATGTATCTATGTCAAATCTCTCTCCCAGCCTCGCACACCATCACACAATAGGCCCCCCCCCCCCCCCCCACCACCCCCCCTCATCATATAAAACAATACCCCAAACAAAAGGCCACCGCTAAGCTCAGGTAATACAACAACAGACAATGGCTACCTCATACCTGGCCAATCATACAGGGTGACGTAGCTAACTTATACAACCCCTTACCAGATACCTACAACAGAGGTTAAGTTTTTGTT
>CM064572.1:5811792-5836782 GCA_032716605.1 Paralithodes platypus | reverse complement strand
TCGTCACGTTAGCCCCCTCCCCTCATTTTGTTGCCAAGAATGAGAGAGAGACCCACGTTTTCAAGCCTTTCACCATCCAGGCTTTAAAGCGTGGGCATACTCACCATGTGTTGTGCCCGGTGCAGGCCTTGCACTCCTATGTTGAGTCTGTGGCTCCGACTTCGGGTACTGCTGTGTGGGTGTCTCCTCGGACTGGTAGGAGGCTCTCGAAGGTACAGATAGGACGCCACATTTGTCGGGTCATTCGTGCCAGTAACCCTGCTTGTCGGGGTTCTGCGCACGATGTGCGATCCTTTGCTGCCTCCTTACGGTTCCTGCAGACTCGTTCGTTGCCTGACGTCGCCTCGGCGGGTTTGTGGTCTTCTGTCCATACCTTCGTCTCCTCCTACCTCTCCATGTCCATTGTTAGACCCCTCGGCCTGTGATAGCTCTCGGGAGTCGTGTTTCCTAGGGCTCTCGCGAAGTTGCCTGGTCTTCCCCCCTCGTCACTCTTTCTTTTCCTTTGTTTTATTTCGAAAAGGGGGGGAGGGAAGTACGGGTTTGCAACACTGGATTACAAGTTTGGGGTTATGTTATATGTATACAGTACATAAGTGTTTTTGCCTCATTGATAATTGTGTTTTGTTTTTGTGATCAGTGTTTTTGTTCATTTTGGAAGAAAAGGGATTTTGTGTACAGTACTTTTTGGTTTAAGACAAGTCTATGGTTTTGCATTACTATGAATGACGGGCACGTGTTAAAACTGCTCTTTTTAGCTACTCCTCAGTTTTTCACTCTTTTATTAAACTCTCTTGTTTACATTGTGTTTCTTTGTCATTCATAATTTTGTCTTATGCATTGGTTTTTTGGTAGGTTGGGCTTGGATGTCCTCCTCCTATTTGTTATGCAGCCTTGACGTTGGATTTGCCAAGACTACTAACAAATTGGGAGGTTTGACGTACCTCCCAACCTACCAAATAGGAAAACCTACTATTTGGTAGTAGTCTTGGAAAATCCAACGTACATAATACCCTCCCTCACGCCGGACCCCTGCCCATCCGCGTTCTTCTGCTGACGTGAGATGTGATAACAAGAGAGGGTCGCTCATGCGCACGTTCGACAGGGATCGGCGCATGATGGAACACGGGATGGGCCTTGAGCGGTAACTAAGGTAAACCCCTTTTTCTTCTCTTCTATACTTTTTTCACCTTCGGTGGTAGTTTTGGTTAATGTACAACGTCTCCTAGAGCAAGATAAGGAGTAGACTCTAGACGTTTTCTTTTTAACCGCGGTTGGAATGACGACATAGCAGTCAAAATAGACAAGTCGTCATTGCAATTAGGTTAATAGCCTTGACGTTGGATTTTCCAAGACTACTACCAAATAGTAGGTTTTCCTATTTGGTAGGTTGGGAGGTACGTCAAACCTCCCAATAGTGAAAGCCAACTATTACCGCAAATTTGCGGGCCAATGGAGGCATAACCGTACCGACACCACCCTCCCGCAATTTTGAGGGACCCCCCAACGATCTCCGCAAATTTGCGGGGAGCCGAAATGTCCCAGAGGACCGAATCAAGCCCCCGCAAATTTGCGGGACCGGCCGAGATGGTCCGGCGCCGAAAAAGCGAGAGGAGCGTCTAGGGAATACCAAAAGAGGCCCAGAAAAAAGCGTCATCTCCTTATGAACTCCAAGCGACGATGGCCATCAAGCTGAGCAGTGTCTTCCTTGATAATATCCTGACTCAACCGGTCAAGGGAGAGGCAAGGAAGACACACCAGGGGAGAGGAGGCACATCCCCCAGGAACCACCCAACCCACAGAGATAGAGCAAAGCCCATGAGGAGAAGTGGCAGGAAGGGTGGTTTGGCACAAACAGGGGCCCCCGTAGGGTACCCCAGGATTGGGCAAAAGGATATGAAAGGATGGAGGTGAAAACAGTAAGGGAACACAAAAACCAGTAAATGAAACTGGCGAGAAAAAGGGTGGCCTAGCCGTGAGGAGAGAATGTGTCAGGGGCGAAAAACCCTGTGGTGTGAGGGAGGGGCCCCCGTGGGGTACCCCTGGATATCACAAACCACCAAGCGCCCAGGCCCTTGAGACACAGTGAAGGCTCGAAAGGGGGGACTCGGGAATAACGCTAATAATGCGGCCGACACAAACCCGACAAACAGCACCGCCACCACGAAATCTCAGATTGTGAACCAACTGTACACCTAGGCTATGAAAATATGAAAACTCATAGGGGCATAGCAATTCCTGAATGAGAAACAAGCTAGGCTAAATTAAGCTAAAAGCTAAACTATGCCCAGACTAACAGGAAACAAGAATATGAAAAGAGAAAGGAATGAAAAACACACACGAGGAACGCCAGGCGCCCCCGTACCTTCGGTAGCTATTTCCACACGCGTCTCCATTAAACACACTGAGGAGCCCATTTACGTGTGCCCTAGATCACGTAACATCTGTCTAACAAAAAAGAAGGCCAGATAAGCCGAAACGAACCTAAACAGGGTGAATTAAAGGAGCACAACAAAAGCGACTGCATTCAATGGAGCGCGTGAAAAAATGATGACAAGAGAGGGTCGCTCATGCGCACGTTCGACAGGGATCTGCACATGACGGAACACGGGATGGGCCTTAAGCGGTAACTAAGGTAAACCCCTTTTTCTTCTCTGCTATGCTTTTTTCACCTTCGGTGGTAGTTTTGGTTAATGTACAACGTCTCCTAGAGCAAGATAAGGAGTAGACTCTAGACGTTTTCTTTTTAACCGCGGTTGGAATGACGACATAGCAGTCAAAATAGACAAGTCGTCATTGCAATTAGGTTAATAGCCTTGACGTTGGATTTGCCAAGACTACTAACAAATTATATGTTACTGCCATTACTGCCAACCAATCAAATGTGGTGGTAGTCTATGTAATAGAGGGCAATAGGTTTGGTTCAAATATTTGTTGATAGGAATCTTCTATCTATCTATCTATCTATATGCTCAGGCCCAATCCCCATTTTGGGGGTAGCCGACTCAAGACAGAGCAAGAACAGGGAAAACACAAAAACAACATAAAACAAAAAATAAACACAGATAAAAAACACAAACTCACACACATCCAGGTCACCCAGGAGAAGACCCAGAGACCAGGGTTACCAAGGTCGCTCCAGCACTCCCCCGGCCCCTGACCACCCGGAGAGGTTCCGATCTCAGCAGGCAGACATGCAGCGGAGCCAAAGCCACAAGCCCTCCCACCACACTTCCAGGCACACCCTTCATATTAATCGTCCCCCCGGGCCAGGCGCCTGATGGATTATTATCTAGTCGAACTTGCGCCCGACCCCTTACTCCAAATGACCACGTGTTCACTCAACTATTCACAAGCATTCTCCATTCACTCCTGTCCACCACCACTTCCCCTGCCTGATCTATAGTCATTCCTCTATCATCCAAAGCCTTTCTTACACAGTCTCTCCATCTCAATGGGGGTCTTCCTGCCCTTCTATCTCCCCTTGTACCTGACTCACATATTCTCTTTGTAAGCCTTTCATCTCCCATTCGTTCAACATGACCATACCAGCTCAGCACCCTTCTGTCCACTCTGGCTGACAAATGTTCCTGCTGCCCCACTCTCCTACGTATCTCTTCATTCCTCAATCTGTCTCTACGAGTAACTCCACACATACTCCTCAAGCAGCTCGATCATCTCCATCACATCCAGCCCTCTTTTCTCCTTTTTCTTCAGAGCCCATGTCTCAGCCCCATACATCACTGTTGGCACAACAATTCCTTGATACAGTGCACTTTTTCCTTTCACTCCGAGATTTCTCGTCTTCCACATACTTCCCATTGCTCCGAAAACCTTCCTTCCTTCACACACTCTCTGTTTTACCTCCACTTCCATACCTCCACTCCTGCTTATCGTTCCTCCTAGATATTTAAAACACTCTAAATTATAAACGAATGCTTTTGTTGCCAATTAAATTAAAAAACAATAAATCAGTAAAGTATTTAGTTCTAATGGCAAAAGGTATTTATTAAAATTCATGGTACGATACTGTACAGTACTAAGCTGTGAGGTAGCAATCAGCATAGTGAATATACTGCTAGTAATGTACAGTACTGTATAAGTCACATATTAACCCTCTCGCTATCCTGTGGAGGCGAGGGTTGCTGTTTAGCATTCAGAAATAGAATTCTCTCAACCTCATAATTACCTCTCCAAAATTAGTTTTCTGCCCACAGCTCACTCAAAGACAACTGCAGAGGTTGAAGTAACTAAACTAAAGGTTTCTAAACACCCCTAATGGTCACAAAGGCTTTTAACCTATTTGTGGTAGGCAGGGAGGGTTCTGTGGGGGCGCTCGGTTATGGCCTTGGCCTTACTTGGGGCCTTAGGGCTGTTCGGCCAGGCAGCTTGGGGAACAGCAACAACAACAAACAACCCTCTCACGACCATATGACGCAGAGGTTGCCAGATTAGCAATAAGAAATAGAGTTCTCTCACTCTTATTATTACCTCTCCAAAATTGGTTTTCTGCCCACAGCTAACTCAAAGACAACTGCAGAGGTTGAAGTAACTGCACTAAAGGTTTCTAAATACCCCTGATGGTAACAAAGGCTTTAAAGTATCTCTAATAGGCTCAAAATTGCGTCAAGAACGTGAGAGGGTTAACCCCTAAGTGTCGGCGCGCAACATAAGTCGAGTATAATAAATCTGGACTATCTGGCGGCGCTCGACATAGGTCGTGTGGCAATTTCAGCACGTAATGTTGCTGAGAGAGAGAGACAAGTGGTGGCAGGAGAGTAGCGAGCGTATGACTGCTCCAGATCACTGCAGCGAACCTACTGACACGAATCCCACCTCCTCCCTCCCTCTCTCACTCGCTATATACGGAATTGTATGGGGAAAGTGCCGAATTACATGCTTTTTGCACTCGCGTTGCGCGGTTGTTGCAAGAAAACTAGCCATCATAAAAGGATCGCTATGGTGTCATTGGAAAGCTCTGTTTATGCCCTTTCAGGGATAGATACTTGTTTTACGCTCTGGGTCTTATTTAGGCATGAAAATGATCACGTAAACAGCCCTATTTTGGCTAAAAACACCCCGCTGGGCGGTACATATAAATAAACCGCCTAGCCCGCTAATAAGGTGTTAAGTATCCCAGAAAGGGAGCAAATTGCGTCCTGTGCATGAAAGGGTTAATATGTTAAAGAAATGTAATGGAATTGTAACATCTTGAGAATTAATGAGGCTTTGGATTACATGTCCCGGGTTCAAATCCCGATGTATCAATGGGAAGATATTATTGGGATGGAATTTGTGCTGTACCTAGTATCAGTGCATTACCACAAGCCCACCGAAACGTCAATAAAATACCCTCATTGTTCCCTGATTAAATAGCACTGTATGAATATTCCCATATTCAAAATATGCTATAGGGGTGCAATGCCTGGTGAGTTATCTGCTCAACAGGTGGCGTTGTGTGTGTGTAAGTGTGAGAGTCCTAGTGTAGGGGATGAGACAGTGAAGCACGGGAACGAGGTGGCTTCAGAGATGGGGTCGTTTCGGTCCATGAGTGAGCACCGTGCCTCATGTGAAGGCAAGATGGCAGGTGCTCGTTGTGCTCTACGTGCTTCACATGTCTCACTCCCTAGACTGGAACAAGGCCTCACGGGCTTTACTGTTCATTGTAAAGCGGTGAATGTTAAGGCTCTCAGCCTATGCCCGAGAGGAAGTAAGTTGGAATATAGAAAAGAAAAACAAAATTTGAGTAATTGGCAGTAAGCATTCAGCTGACCATAACTTGTTACATGTTAAGGTGCGGTGCAAGGTTAATGGTGTCGGACCTTAGATTCCTAACATAGCAGCCACTGGTTCTTAGTTATATTACAGGCTGAACCTATTCCACACAAGACATTGTACGGAATTTTTAATACTAAGTTATTTAAGGTTAAATTATCTGACATGACCATATTAGTCTTGTTACCTGATGACTGGAAGACATACATACATAACATTTTAAGACTGAGGGCTCCACACATACGTGCAGTTTCAGTATCTTGTCCTAATGGCGGCATTCCAGGCAACCCTGTTGAGGGATGCTTCACTTGTCAAGTTCACTTGAAAGAGGAAGACAGGCATAATAGTCCCCCTATACAGTATATGGGTAAAGAGGAGTGTGTGGTAACCACCGAGAAATGTGTCTTCTAAGCGTAGTAGGGAAGGTGTACAGTAGGGTAGTGATTGAGAGGGTGAGAGCGAGAACGGAAAAATGTATATGTAACAAGCAGGGCGGGTTTAGGAAGGGAAGAGGATGTATAGATCAGATTTTTACCCTGAAATGTGTTGTGGAGAAATCTCTGGAGAAGCAACAAAAGCTGTATGTTACCTTTATGGACTTGGAGAAGTGGATAGAGAAGGTATGTGGAAAGTACTTAGAATATACGGAGTAGATGGCAAGTTGCTGAAAGGAGTGAAGAGCATGTATGAGGGTGCAAAGGCGGCAGTACGTGTGGAGAATGAGCAGAGCGAGTTCTTTTATCTAAATATTGGGTTGAAACAGGGGTGTGTGATGTCCCTGTGGTTGTTTAATGTATATATGGATGGAGTCATGAAAGAAATACAAGGAAGAGTAGTGGATGTTGGTGTATCGCTGATAAGGGAGGGAAATGAGTGGATGCTACCTGTACTGCTGTTTGCTGATGATACAGTTCTGATGAGCGATAATGAATGGGAGTTGCAGGGTCTGGTAAATATGTTTGGAACAGTGTGCGAAAAACGGAATCTGAAGGTAAATGCGGGGAAGAGCAAGGTTATGGTCTTCGGAAGGGGTGAAGCCATAGAGTGTGAGGTGAAGTTGAACGGTCAGGCTATGGAGATTGTCAGCTCATTTTAGTATCTGGGCACTGTACTGAATAAAGATGAGAGTATGGATGAAGAAGTGCGGGAGAGGGTTGTAGGAACGCTGAAAGCAGTAACAAGAAATAGGATGGTCAGTATGGAAGTGAAGAAGTCCTTGCATGACAGTGTGGTAATCCCGACATTGACTTACGGAAGCGAAGCATGGACGTTGGTGGAGAAACTCAGACTAAGTGTGAGAGGGATGGAAATGAGTTACTTGACATGTGCGTGCGGAGTTACATGGAGGGATAGACAGACGAATGTGGAAATAAGAGGGAGGTGGGGTGTGGAGGTAGATGTGCTGGAAAGTGTGAAAAGGAACACCTTGAGATAGTTCGGCCATATGGATCGTATAGGAAGCGAGAGAATGACTAAGAGGGTGTACGAGAGGGAGAGGTGGAAGGATGGAGTGAAGAAGTATATGAATGAAGGTAGTGTTGCTTGGGAGGAGGGGCCTCGACTGACTGGGGACAGAGGTGCATGGGGGCGTTTCGTTCGTGGCCACCCCTTCGGGGATCATGGCGTCAGGCAATAGATAGATGGATAGATGATAGATCATTTGTTCTACTGATACAAAAGTTAAGTATCAGATGATTTTCCTTCTAAGTTTATTGAAACAGGAATAGGTCTACATATTCTTGGAAATATATTAGTGCTTATTTCATTACACCTGTGTTTTTTTTTTTGTTTTTTTTTTCTGAAATATTTGTTTTACTGAAGTGGAGTATGTTTAGTTTTGTAGGTACAGTATGTTTAGTAATACCAATATATTAAACTGTATCCTATAAGCTTCAAACTGGTGGTCTACTCATGAACCATGGTTTGTATAAGTAGTTTCTATAGTGTTATTGGGTCCTGCACATATTTGTACCCTCGTTATAGCTTTAGAATATTATTATAGACAAGTGGGAGCTTTTTTCTGTGTTTACATTTTCCGACTGAACTGACTAAGACTTAGAACATCCTCTTTGAGACTGCTTGGACATTGTTCTCGCTGCTGTCTTCCCTCATGCATGTCATACACAGTAGAGTGTAGCTATCACACTCACATAACTCACCATAAGTTTTATTAATTTACAGTGATATTAGAGCCAATACTTTGTCACTAAATTATATCTTTTGATATATAATTTACAGTGATATTAGAGCCAATACTTTGTCACTAAATTATATCTTTTGATATATAATTTACAGTGATATTAGAGCCAATACTTTGTCACTGAATTATATCTTTTGATATATAATTTACAGTGATATTAGAGCCAATACTTTGTCACTAAATTATATCTTTTGATATATAATTTAGAGTGATATTAGAGCCAATACTTTGTCACTAAATTATATCTTTTGATATATAATTTCATTAGCATGTAAATCCAATATTTTAAATGGCTTGTATTTTAAAGCTATATAAGATTACCTTAAAGACATTTAGTCCTTAAATGTGACAATTATGTTATGTTTCATTTTAGTAAGCGTTGTTTCCACATACCCATTTTGATAATTTAATTTGACTTTATATTGTCCTTTCCCAGTTTTGGTTTGTTTTGTTTGCAAGTTTTACATTTTAATTCTTACTTTGAAAATAATTATATATTGTACCTATAATATGTTCTGTACAGTATTATATAAATTGTTAATATTTAGATTTTCACTAATATTCTTAACACCAATGAAATCAAATGATCCTCCGGGGATTTAAACCCTGGACACCATATAACTATTAAAACTATCTACCACCGAAACAATACAGTATTTGATAACTCACTCTAAGCAAACATTACCATTTGCAAGTTGTCTTACAAGTGAGAATAGTTTGTGAAGAACCTGTTGAGTGTGTTATGCTAAAACTCTGGTGACAGTATTACACATATCTTATTTCTTTGGTGGCATCCATGTACTGTAGATTTATGTATTAACCGTAAACCGTTTAATTGACTTTGTTGTGTTTTTCATTTATTATTCATGAAATGTACCAATTTAATATGTGTTAGGCTGCTAGGAGAATTATATAATTTGTTGTTGTCACGTTATATATAACCTGAAACAGATACAGTATGTATAATGTCATCATAAAGTATTTTAAAGTAATGCCTTAGCACTTCATTACTATTTATTCAAAGCAAGAAATTGGGTACTTATTATATTATATTTGGTAACTGTTGCTAAACGTCACCATGCTTTTTCAGTCTTTTTTTCAGTAATTTCAAGTCTGCCAGCTTCTAGATTAAAGTTTAAATACAGTAGTTTGTAGCCACCTCCTTTATAATTAACTCCCTTCAATCATATTGCCGTTGCCAGTGCAGAATAACCCTGAATAATTGCCAGATGTAAGTTGCCAATAGGTAAGTGCTGGAAGAGTGTTCATGTGAAGGCAATGTCACATCAACATTCTTTCCGTCAATTTCCCTCAAACGTTTTTCTCACAACAATTTAGGTTTATTTTGCCTATGTATCAGTCACCCATTCGGGGATCACGGCGTCAGGCAATAGATAGATCAGCAAGTACAGTAAGCTGCTAGTAAAATATTTATGTGGCTTAATAATTGTAATTTTTAAATTCAGAAGCTTCCAAACTAAAGCTTACAAAAGAAATTGGCAGGAAAAGCCTGCATGTAACATCAATTTGACTACATTAACTGTTTAATTCCGACATCCCAGCCTGCGCGTGACCACCTCCATCTACCCTGTTCCGTCCATCTGCGCGGAGGACCAGATCGCCGACTGGTTCGCCTCCCTGGACGAGTGCCTGAGCTGGAATGACCGCAAGCGCCAGAAGCACTTTGATGACCCAGAAGATCTCAGCCCCACCGAACTGACGCCAGACATTACCAATTCCTCCAGCTCTGATACTCTTGATTCCCTCACTGAGCGGAATGAGACTTGTGATAACTAGGTAAGGGGGTACTAAATTAACTTGATGCATTTGAATGAGACTTGTAATAACTAGTTGAAAGTGTACTAAAGTTTCAAGAGTGCAGTAAAGTTAGTTTAGTTAGTTGAATGTGTATTCAGAGATTGATAGATATATTATCTAGCTCTGAGTTCAAAGACTAGTTTTAGAAAATTTATATTATGTATCTCAGAGTTAAGATACAAATTGGGTATAGTCTAAAGTAGTTAGGTATGTTAAGATGTGGATGGAATGGTATTAGGTGAAAACATTGTCTATACAGTACTGTATATGAATGGTATTAGGTGAAAACATTGTCTATACAGTACTGTATATGAATGAGGATGGAGGGAGAACTAGAGGTCGCCCAAGCAATTTGACGACCAAGAAGATTTAAGCCCCACTGAATTGACACTGAATATATCACACATGTAAATTACCAGTATTTTTTATATATGCTGTAGAACGAGTTTAACCAGACCACTGTGTTCCACAAAAGAACTCTCGTAGGGCTGGCCTGAAGGATTAGATCAAGATGGACGGCTAATCAAGTCAAGATAGATAGGGAAGGGAAAGAGGTGAACAAATCTAGGGAGGCAAAGACACGCAGACATTTCTCGCCATTTCACCAGTTCAGCCGGACCACATGAACTCCACAGCAGAGCTCTTATAGGGCAGGGCCGAAGGATTAGGCAAGAACTGCTACACTGCAGCACCAACCAAGAAGTGATCAGGTCTAAGGCAGAAAAAATCACAGCGAGATACAAAAAAATGAATTACTGAGGGAAATCAAGTCAACTCGGCCGCATCAGCGACCGCAGAGACAAATCAGGTCAGGAGCCTACTACCTAGCCAGGCCAGGGATGCTTGTGATATAGGCTGCCCGAGGACAACCGAATTGGACAGAAAAAGAAACAGAAGGGGAAAAGATTGAAAGAGGAATGAAAAACTACGCAAAATCTGTCAAACCAACGACAAAAGCTCGAGGGGAGAGGGAAAGAGAAAATCCCAAACCCTCCCCCATCAAGCCCCAGTCGATGGCCCCATAATAATAATAAAACTATTTGTCAACAGCCTAGTCGATGGCCCCAAAGCCCCCCCAACCTCGTCAAGGGGAGTAGTAGTAAGGGGGGGGGGGGGGGGGGGGGGGTGATTACCAGTAATCAATCCCATGGGGTATGGGGCCCTTTTCTAACAGAGTAATGGTTTATCATATTCTGACTCGTATAGCTTGCTCTATACCTCTCCATTTCTTCGGTTTCTCTTCTCTGGTGCGGAGGAAAATCTTCATGTGGTGTTACTTGAGAAGCTTCAAATGGACACTCCAGAAGAGAACAAATTCCTAACAAAGCTTTTCACCTCTTGTCGGGCCTACCTCCCTTAGGGGATACATTGTAATCAAGTTTAATTTATCGTACCCTAACCAAGCGATTCAAGCCTACTGGTATATCATAACTTCGCCTACTGCAAGCTAATCCAACTTAACCTATCCTAATCCAACCACCTAATGCTTTCTACCCTAGTTGAAAGGCAGAGTCTAAGAGCCGTATTCTTAAACAATTCTTTCCCTTCGAAAATGAAAGGAAGGAATTTTCTTTCGATTTGGTATTCTTAAAAAATCCTTCCCGTTCCTTTCCCTTGGGAAGGAAAAATCTTTCCCTTAAACAGGGGAAAATATTGGAATTTGAAGGACTCTCACTAGGCAGGTCTTCAGTTTTCCCTTCGTCATTTTGTTCATAACATTCTTATATAATTGGAGTCAGTGTGACTAAATATTGGATTTGACCACTATGTAATTTTATTAACATGATATAATGCACGATATTGAAACTGATATTGAAAATAAAGTAATGTTATTATAAGTTTTAGAAGACCACTGATCTCGGAGGCTCGGCGTGAATTCGCGTGCGGACGATTCGGGCAATTTCGGGCTGCCAGCTGATAGCCTATTCCTCATCTTATACATATTTTGATTATTATTGATTTTCATTGGTTTACTGATGTAGCCCTTTCAAAGCATCAATTTTGTGCACGGTGTGAATATATTTTGGCATGTGTTAATGCAATAAGTGTCAACATTACCAGGTTTTGAGGCTTGCCAGAGATACGCTATCAACAATTCCCAGTAATACCATACTTTACATAACTAAAAATAGCTAGGCATATACTGTAATATTAATATAAATTTGTGGGCTAACAGTAATAGTGGTCAATCATCTTATATACTAATTTAGCCTACCTTACCAGTACCACATATTGGGTTAGGCTAGGCGGCTAGGCCTAGGCTTAGCCTACAGCCTACAGTAGGCTACATCATCATGTAAGCTAGCCTAGCCCAGGCTAATCTATTTTTCTTATGAATTTCATGACTCATATAGGATTGTAGGCCTAATTTTTTTTTCTTAGGCTACATCCCCACTGAATAAACTAACCTAGGCTAGTCTCTGTCCCTCTAGGCTAGCCCATCATAATGTTCAAGCCAACATTTGTTAGATTTTGTCAGAATTGGCTCACCTCAGATAGGCTATCAGGATTTTAAAATGTTGTGAATTTATTAGGCCTATGGGAAGGATGTAGTATTTGGACATACTACATGGCGCCTGCCTTGGTTTACACTACGCCGAACGGCGGCAGCAGTGAACGCTCGCGATCATGTTCCAGTCTATTTTGACTGCCGCAGGATTCAATAATAGGTTGACGGGGTCCTCACCCCCCCCTCCCCCCATTACATGTTGTTATCATCATATATTATATTGCCAGCAGGGGAAAAATAACCGTTAAAATAGACGGGAACGTAACCACGCGCACTACCTATGTAAACATGACGACCGTACACCCGGATACATCCTTCACGATTCACGACTTTTGATTTTTTTTTTTAAGTAATTTGCCCCCTGCTGGCAAAATGCCTATATATGATGATGACAATAAGTCATGGGGGAGTGAGGGGGGCCCTCAACCTAATGTTGTATCCCACGGCAGTCAATATAGACGGAAACGTGATCGCGAGCGTGCGAGTAGTGTAAACAAGGCAGGCGATAAGCTCGAAATTCCTCGAATACTACATCCTTACCTTTATTACTTTATGTTATAGAAAGTCCGAGTTACCTTTTCACTATAATATTTTCCCTGATTTTCATAGCCTTGTACACTATCAGGGAGCGTGTTTTTAGATTATTCGGTAGCTACCGGGTATCTTAACTACAGTTCAAGGAGACTACAGCAGCAGTTTGCACGCTCTCTGCGTTTATTTTTAATTTGACAGTGTTTGGTGGACATAATTGTCATCATCATATTCATATATAATGCCAGCAGGAGGCAAATAACTACTCGCAGAGGGATGATTTCAGAAAAAAGTGGCAAAATCTGACGCATAGAGCGTGCGGCGGCTCGCTTGGTGTAGTGACTAGCGTCTCGGACTTCCACCCAGAAGGCCCGGGTTCGCGCCCACGCTCGGCGCATTAAAGATTTTTCACAAGCACTGAGTCGTTACCATCCCTCATGAGCAAAGGGATGGGGTAGTAGTACAGGACCCCAATGGAAATACGCCTAATCGGCCTTATTGAGCTATCCTTAGCTAGCTTAGCATGCGCTAACTTTAAGAACTATTATTATTATTATTTATTAATATTGCCGCAGTGTCTGCTTGAATATTGTCATCATATTAGCCTAATCAAAACAAAATCCCTTGAAAAACATATTTGTAAACACTAGCCTATTCAATACTATTGGTTGTGAGTACAATTATAGGTTACCCTAATTTTTCATTACAGTATATCCTAGCCTAATCCCTCTACTTTCTTTAAATATCCAAACAATATAACTTAACCTGAGAACCTAAGATAGGCCTAGGCTATGCTAATATACAGCGTTTGATTATGCCGAGTGTATAGGCTAACTTACTAACATTGATAGTTGCTAAAAGTCTGGTAGGCTAAAAGAAAATTTATAAGATTAGAGGCCAAAATTGCTAATGAAAAAATGTGGCTACTTATTTTGGGCTGTATACAGTATGGTATGAGATTTTGTTGAAAACTTGGGATTGTTCTTGATCCCTGGCAAGCCTCAAAACCTGAATTTTCAAACTGATTACATTAACATGTGTCAAAATGTAGTCACACTGTGCACAATATTAATGCATTGAAAGGACTGAATCAGCAAAGCAATAATAGTCAATTATAGCCTACTCAATGTTTGTAAGGAAAACCCCACTAGTCACCAGAGTCCCCCGCACACTGTTTCAAATAAAATTTGTGGATTTTCTGTCTGAATTTACTTTACATCCTTAGTATTCTCTAGTCTTGAAGGTTAGGAATAATTATGGTATTATTACATACAGTACATACAGTGTTGGAACATCAGTGCTTCCAGCAGCTGTGGTGGGTGGATCGGTATCAGTCATTATTATGATCAGTATGGCAGTGGTGGACAAGTCCCCGTCAGTTTTTAGTGTGTACGGGTCAGCGAAAGAACGTGACACCGGATCTAATTGCACATTATATTGGGCTGCACAAGGAAGGCCAGTTAGTGAAACAAATAGTGCAAGCCACTGGTGTATGTGAGTAATCGGTAAGAAATTGGGCGAGGCCTTACAAAGATATTTGCCTAACTACATGATAACCTAGCCTTTGCCAAACTATATGATAGCCTAGCCTTTGAGGGGAGAGTAAAGAACATAAGAATATCACCCAATCTTCAAAACTATACTAATGGATAGCTAATATGATGAATAACCTACTCTTATGTTCTTATTGATGCCTAAATCATAACTATTGGTGATTCATCTTTTATTCAGATTACCCAAGAACAAAAATCAATTTAAAAATTGGAAGAATCTTATTTAAAGGTTCAGCATTATCCAAGCAACCTTCCGCGTCGATTTGCACGCTCTGGGCCATGACCGTTAAGTTCACTTCTATTATGTCCGCTTCTTAGGTTGAGTGGGGCCTCACCTTCCCAGGAATTATTGTCATCAATATACAGTATATATTGTTTGCAGAAGGGCAAATAACAAATAATGGTAAGGGTTGTGTTAGCGGGCGTACTGTCCAATTTGTTTACAGTCGCACGCTCGCAGTTACATTCGCGTCTAATTTCATTGCTGTTATTTGCCCCTGCTGGTAATATGTATGATAATGACAACAAGTCATGGGGATGATGGGGGGTGAGCCCCCCTCAAACCATTATTGTATCCCACGGCAAAACAATTTACCCAACACCTGGCCGTGGGATACAATAATGGTTTGAGGGGTGGTATGTCCCCTCACCCCCCATGACATTGTCATCATCATACAGTATATTACCAGGGGCAAATAACAGCAGTCAAATTAGACGTGAATTTAACTGCGAGTGTGCTAATATGGAAACAAAGCAGGCGGTACGCCCGCTAACACAACCCTTACCAAAATAGGGAAGGATGTCATGTTGTGCGCTCGCACTTACGTTCCCATCCATTTCGACGCTATATTTTCTGCTATTTGCCCCCTGTCATTACTGCATGAATACTAGGTTAGGTTAGGTTAGGTTGTTTGGTTAGGCTAATGTATTTTTATATCCAAAGGCATCCGCATAGTGTAAACAAGGTGGGCGGTACTGCCGGTACACCCGGTAACTACATTCTTGCCCAAAATAATGTATAAAAATAAAAAACGGTCAAATTAGATAATTAATAAATAAATATCGGTAGCCTAAATATAAACATTGAAAAAAACTAGTTTCAATAGCATAGTAAATCTACTATGGGCCATGAATTGCAATTTTTACCAAATTGGGCCAGATCAAATATAGCCTAGCTTTTATTTTTTGTTCACTGAATAGAAAACAAATCTAGCCTAGGCCTATATAATAATAGGCTAGGCCTACAGAAGTTCAAGTTAGTATTTGAACTCAGCACACCAGAATATGTCAGGCTATAATGTGTATTGAACTTTGAAGGTAAATACTTCTCAATAGTGGGTTATTGTGCGATTCCTATAGCCTAGTTGTTAAGTTTTGGTCAGAAATGGAAGACTTGACCTTGTAATTGAAAAGTTCTCATGCTTGATATACGGTACACTAATTCGCACTACATTCGGCTAATCTAATTTATCTCCATCCCTGTTTCTTATCATATCAGTTTATATGTAATTATATTCTTGGATAATAGCCTATAGGCTAGGTCTAAATACTACAACAAAATATGGCTTGTTGGTGTACATGCGCGATTTAGAGCTAGGATCCTGTATTTATTAATATCATGTTGACAATTCATTCTTGTGTTTGTGCAAGTCAACATAATATGCTTTGAAGACAATATTTGTGGTCTAAATCATGTTTTGGGCAACAATAATGCAAGTCAACCCTTGGAAACGTTTGTTTGACAAGGTTTGTTGTTGTTGTTGTTACTATTAAAGGGCCTTCGGGTGGATGCCACCTGCTTGGCCCTAGAAGACTAACCGTCAGTGGGATCCTATACTATATCGGCAACATGAGTCGCCAAGAGGAAGACACATAAGGCACGAGAGAGCTGAGAACACACATCCGCATCCCGGACACCGTGGCCTAACAAGAGCCCTAAGCTGAACCCCCGAGACGACAAACGGCAAACCGAGTCCCTAAGTTTGACCCTGTGACTATAGAACCGCGGACACACCTCCACCAGATGCTCAGGGGTTTCGGGCTGTCCACACCAGCGACAGTCCGGGCACCGTACCATGCGGAGTCGGAACAGGTGTGCTGACAGCGCAGTGTGTCCAATACGCAGCCTGGCCAGCGAGACATCGAGTTTCCGCAGGGGGTGTCGACTCCAAGGCTGGGGGCACGAATCCCACCGGTATCTCCCCATGGTCGTCTGTAGCAACAGCACCCGTAGCTCCCTGTCCCAAAGTCCGCGACTAGCCCGCCCGACAACCCGGGCATGCGTCCTCGCATCCATGTCAACCGACTCAACCTCTACCGAAGCGTGCGCCAGCGTCGCCGCAGCATCAGCCACCGTGTTGCCACGAATGCCCGAGTGCGCAGGAACCCACTGGAGGACCACTTCCCACGGATGACCTAAAAAGTGAACCAGCAACACCTGGATGGCGAAGACAAGACGAGGATATGTAGCCGGGCGGGCCGCAAGGAGCAGATGGAGGGAGGCTTGGGAATCCGAGTACAAGACGACCCGTTGAGGCCGAATATGACACCGCACAAACTCCAGGGCTCGAAGAATGGCAAACAGTTCCGCCGCTATGATGGGATGGTGCCCAGACAAACCTCCAGGTCTGGCAGAGGGAGAGGTCCTCGTAGTAGACAGCCGCGGACGAGGAGGCCGGAGGAACGCAGGAACCATCCGTGAAGACACCGAAGTGCCCCTGATAACACGACCCCACCAGCTCAGCAAAATAGGCCCGGGCAAGTCCAGCATCCGTCGACGTCCGGTAACCTTCATGGAAGGTAACCCGGATGCGAGGAGTGAGATCAACCCACGGCGGGACCGGAGACACAGAGGGGGTCGGGGAGGGAGAGGGAGGGTCCACAGCTATCTGCCGATAGTGGAGGAGGCTCCTCACCAGGAAAGGCTGATGCCGTTTCACAGGCCACGATGGTGCATTCCTGGAGACCCCTGACGAAGCATGCAGGCCCGACAACGGGTGATGCCCAGGAAGAGTAGCAACTCGCCCCGCCCACCTACAATCCGTCAACACCCGAGACCAGGACAGAGGCAACGACCCACTTTCCGCTAGGAGGGACACGGTAAGGGAGGAACAAAAAGCCCCCAACGCCACCCTGAGGGCCGTGTTATGAATAGGGTCCAAGCGGCTAAGAACTGACGACGAAGCCGAGCCATACACTGCACTACCATAAGTCACCTTACTCTTGATGAAAGACTCATAAAAACACAGCAGATCATCCCGAGACGTCCCCCACTTGGACCCGGCTATACACTTCATTATACCCAGCCGCTTCATGCAAGACGATCGCAGGTAGTCCACATGATTCCTCCACGTCAATACCGGCCCATCCCAACGCAGACCTAAGAAGGTGTGTGACGTACGATACGTGAGAGGCTCAACCCCCAACGTAATCGTAGGCAGACCCGGGAGTTTAGTCTTCAACGTGAAGCACATGAGAGCGCTCTTTTGGGCATTGAGTCGTAGGCCCCAGTCCCTCGCCCACTCACAGAGCTCATCAACCGCCAATTGCAGAGCAGTCTGGGCCTGTAAGAGCGTGTCCGCTGAGCAGACGATGGCAAGATCGTCGGCATACACCATCGTCGTAGCATTACGGGACCGAGGGACATCAGACAACATGGCATTCAGGAACAGTGGACCCAAGATCGACCCCTGAATCACCCCACGGCGGACAGGGAAAGGCCGCGACGTAGAGGTACCAACCGCCACAGAAAGGGACCTCTCAAGCAAGTAGCTGCAGAGCCACGATAAAACCTTCCCACGTACACCAAGCATACCCAATTTGTATAGGACCCCGGCATGGGAAACCGAATCAAAGGCACTCGCAACATCGATGAACGCCACGAGGAGCACCTTCTTGTTCCGATACGCATCCTGGATGCGATATTCCAGCTGGAGGAGCACATCCACGGTGCCCCTAGCCGGGCGGAAACCATGAAGAACATCAGGAAGGAGTGCCTTAGTCTCCAGCCACCAAGTGAGCCTCTGTGAAACCATCTTCTCCATCACCTTACCCACCACCGACAACAAGCAGATGGGCCTACGTGAAGATGGCAAAGAGGGATCCTTACCCGGTTTAGGGAACGGAAGGAGGAGGGCCGACTTCCACAGAGCCGGATATGTACCAGTAAACCAGCTCCTGTTATAGAAGTCCAGCAACACATCAAACCCCTCCCGCGGCAGATGGGCAAGCATCTCATACGCCACATCATCGTGACCCACAGCCTTACCCTTGGGGAGGGAGTCCAAAGTGCGGTGCAATTCATGGGCGGTCAGCGGATCGGCAAGGCCGTCAGGATCAGGAGATTCAAGATGGTACGAAATTACTGACTCCAGCCGATCCACATCCGGTAGTTGCGGTGGGGCCGCAAACAGCACCCGATAGTGATCTGCCAAACAATCCGCCTGCTCCTGCGCATCGCCGACGAGCCGACCGCCAACAGTAAGAGGGAAAGAAGTGTCCACCCTCTGGCCATTCATCTGCCTAACAAAACGCCACGCCCTCTTGCTGGAGCTGGCAAACCTCAACGTAGGACAGAAGGCAGCCCAAGACCCACGCTTCGCCTTCAAGAGAGTGCGTTTGCACCGGGCATCCACCCTCCGTGCCTCCCGCTTGAACTCCACACAGGGATGACGGCGCCAGACAGACCAAGCCCGATGACGAACCCGGACCGCGACCGCACATTCCTCGGTCCACCAAGGAACAGTGGGCCTGTCCGTAGGGGGCCGGCCCGTCATCCGAAAGGCCCCACCGGCCGCAGCAGTTAACGCCCTTGAAATGGCCTCAGCACCCGAGCCCACCGACTCCGCGAGAGAGGGAGGATCCAAGCGGAGGCCACGTTGGAACTGTCCCCATCCCTCAGCACCGAACCTCCACCTCGGGCGGGAACGCGGAGGGGCAGGAGAGGAAAACCCAAAGACATCAATCAAGACTGGCAGATGATCACTCCCCATGTATGGACCCGTGGTAACCCGAGCACCTAAAAACAGGTCATTACCCAAGCAGAGATCTAAGGTGGAGGAGGACGCGGTATGCGGATCGACGCGGGTAGGGAGACCAGGTGGGGTTAAAAGGTCAAAGGAAGGGCTATCCAATAACGCTTCAAAAAGCGAGGTACCAGTACGGTTCCGAGATGCCCTGAGCACCAACGGATCCTAGTACGGGTGACGCGCATTAAAGTCCCCCATCACCAGACAGGGCGACGGCAATTGATTAAAATAATGTTGGAATTCCGGCAGAGCAATATTCCGACAAGGGTTATAACAGATGAACACAGTAGCCCACCCCTTCCGTAAGGCCACGCTCACCGCCAGAACCTCCAGGTCTCCACCAGCAAACCGTTGCAAACCGAACATCTTGCTTGGGACCGTATCCCGCACCGCTAGAGCCAAACCACCACCCCTAGAGTCCCTATCCGCCCGATACACATTAAAATGAGGGATCCGGAAATGTAACGTGGAAGAAAGCCAAGTTTCGCATAGCCCTACCACTATAGGGGCTTCACGTTCCACCAACAACCGTAAATCCTGAGTCTTACGGTGAACTGACCGAGCATTCCACAAAAGAAACTTCTCCGATAACCTGGGCAACCCTAACGGGACACCAACAGAGCCAACAGTCTGGGTATCAATGCGAGACAAACTTCCTTGAGAGTACGGCCTGACACTATGCACTCCCAGAAATCTGTCACCAACGAGCCAAATGTATCAGTTACAGGGGGGGGAGGGGCAGACTGCTGCCTCACCGTCGGACTACCAGCACTAGACGCTAAAGGACCAGAGGTAGGCCGGGGAGAGACAGAAATATTATTCGGGCAAGGGGGAGGGAGCATCAGGGGGACTGGCGACGGAGCCCTGGGAGGAGAGGCATCCAACAACCTGTGCCGAGGCCGAGGACCACTACGACGGCGCAGATGCCTCGGGGACGATGGACGATGAAGGACCACTTCAGCGTCAGAGGAGGCCCCCTCGGAGACCCGAACCTCACGCCGAACCACCTCGTCCATGACCCCTACGCCAACACCATGCGGCCGAATCACATCCAGGTCATCCGCCTGATCCCCCAACACCTCAAACCTGTTGCCCGTGACCACCGAAGCATACAGCCGGTCACCCGCCGCCGCCGACCTCGGCGGGAGACGCGGGCCAGCAGAGCCACTTACAACCGGAGACGACCCTAAACGCGGAGGAGACCGACGCTGGGTAGGATTCAGTTCCCGAACCTTCCGGTTGAGATCAGGCAGGCCAAACTTTTCCTGTTTGTAGTCCTCATGGATTTCTAGAGCCTTCAAGAAAACGGGGCAGGAGCGGGAGGTCACCCGATGTCCACCACCACAAAAATAACAACTAGGGGAATTAGGGCACGAGTGGTCACCCGAAGCCATAGGATGAAACCCACTACAGGTCCGACAGCGCACCTTATTCCGACAGGTGATCGAACCATGACCAAAAAAATGGCAGGTGAAACACCGTAGCAGCCTAAAAGAGTACCTCGAAACTGGATAGCACACCGAGCCTAAGACAACCCTGGAAGGCAAGCAACCCCGAAAACGCAAGTGGACCACCCCGGAACTCACCGAGGGAGAACCCGACCCACTCCCCTCGCCTCCACCATCCCGCTCCACGCGTTTAGAGAGCCGCGTGACCTCCTCCAGGGCCGCTGACGCAACCCCATGATCATCAGACAGGACCCTAAGGGACCCCATGATGGCACTCAGAAATGACAGGGTCAACAGGGCCGATCTTCCCCCAGGAATACCTGCTATCCCCCGGAGAAATGAACTCCCGGCACACCACCGTCCAGTCCCCGAAACTAGTCAACTCCTCTAGAGGCCTAATCCCCATACCAATAACCCCGCGGGGAAGAGAGACACACAGGGCCTCACCCCGACCCAGTACCGTGATGCCATGTGGCCGCACATACTCACCAAATGGAGCGGCCCCCACAGCCGCCGTAACCCTGGCAGAATTGTCAAAGACACGCCGCCGAGGAACAGAATGAATAATGTACGTTACCAAGTCAGCGTCGTCCGAGCCATCCGGCACCCCCACCGATCCCCCCACGGCCCCCTGGGCCAGGTCCACCGGCACACCGGGCACCCCATCCACCGACAACTTCCTCTGCACCTTGGCCCCATCATTGAGAGGCCCGGGAGGGCCATCAGCGACCTCATCAAGGACCAGACTCCGCTTCAGGCCACCAAACGACTGATCGTCCATGGCCGCCAGGCCCGCCACATCCCCCTCACCACCCCCACTACACACACTCATCCCCCAGCACTACCCACCACGGTCCCACTGACTCTAGCCAGGAAAGCCAGCTGGCAAGCCCGATGGCCCACCTGAGCAATAGCCCGTGAAATAGAAAATGAAAAGCACAAGAGACCAGCACGTCGGAACAGTACGGCCGTCTTCGTCTTCACCCTCGATGCTTGTTTACAAGGTTTGTTTACTACTTCAGGGAGTTCAGGCATACCAACTGGTATGCGCCTAGCTTCGCCTGTGGAACAGAGCTACCAACACTTCCGAAAAAATTTCCTTCCAAGGAATTCTTTAAGAATACCGAAGGGAAAGAAAATTCCTTGGAAGGGAAAGGAAAGTTAAAGGAAGGTATGGGTTTTTAAGAATACGACTCAATGCCAAGTGTTCCCAGTAAGTTATATGTGTGTGTGTGGGTATGACAGGAGGGACGCAAGAAGTATATATGTGTGTGTGGGTATGACAGGAGGGACACAAGAAGTATCGCAGAGATAAATAACCCCTTCTGTACCGGTGACGTCTGTTTAAGTATATTCCAGCTATATTTAGACGATTTAGACGATTCTCGCCCAGCCAAACAGAATGTCGGAGGTTCGATCCCGACTGGGAGTATTTAAGCATTTTTTAGCTCACGTGTGTTTGTGAGATATATTTGATATTAATGGGTAAATCATTATGGATACCTTATTTCTTTTCTATGTGTATGAAGGAGACAAAAGCCAGGTTGCCTGTAGCGAGTGTCTCCCCCAATGCCAACAAGAGTGACAGAGCCAAATTCATGGGACGTTGGGGTCAAAACGCCTGGACACACGAAGCTTAAAGCAGTCTAAATCATAGGATAAAAGAAAGATTGATTGAGGGAGATAGCTCACCCATTCATACCCATAACTTTAGCAGTGTACAGTGACTTCTTGAAAACCATAGTACTAAAGATTGTTCACTATAACATGGCCAGAACTCTTAACCCTTTAACTCCTGTAACAAAAACTCTTAACCCTTTAACTCCTGTAACAAAAACTCTTAACCCTTTAACTCCTGTAACAAAAACTCTTAACCCTTTAACTCCTGTAACAAAAACTCTTAACCCTTTAACTCCTGTAACAAAAACTCTTAACCCTTTAACTCCTGTAACAAAAACTCTTAACCCTTTAACTCCTGTAACAAAAACTCTTAACCCTTTAACTCCTGTAACAAAAACTCTTAACCCTTTAACTCCTGTAACAAAAACTCTTAACCCTTTAACTCCTGTAACAAAAACTCTTAACCCTTTAACTCCTGTAACAAAAACTCTTAACCGTTTAACTCCTGTAACAAAAACTCTTAACCCTTTAACTCCTGTAACAAAAACTCTTAACCCTTTAACTCCTGTAACAAAAACTCTTAACCCTTTAACTCCTGTAACAAAAACTCTTAACCCTTTAACTCCTGTAACAAAAAAAGGCTAGAACGTAACGAGCTGACAATGTTCACGCCGATTACCTCATTAGTTCTCTCCAAAGATAGAAATGTCAGCTCGATTGCTCCAATTATTTTAGAGTTCCACAAGATTAAGTGTAAATATGTCTGGCCTATAGTGAATATGTGTGTGTAATGGTTTAAGGGGAGGTATTTAGTTTGTTCCCTAGACCTCCATCAAGCTTAAAATTACACCCCCTTGAGTCCCTTTCAAGCTAAATTTGTACATTTTTCGGTAGAAAAATTTCCCGGCCGAAGGCCGGTTCCTCTTAAATTACAGGCTCGCTATCGCTCGCCAGGATAAAATCGACACCTGAATTGCACGAAAGGTCTTAATATGGGGTGAAAGTTAAAATCGCTAAACTAATGGGGCAAACGTTTTATAATATCAAAAGCAATGGGGCTAAACATGAGGGAGAAAGGGGTCAAGACAAAAATCCCTCAAGTGGAGATCTTCCCCCTTAATTAAATGCTGATGTTCTGGGTGTGGGGTGTCCTGCGTTGGAATCCCAAGAGGACAATATAATTATATAATTATGCTCTCATTAGTTTATTCAAGTACATTGGGGGTTTGTAATTGGTGATTAATGTTAAGAACGGGATGTTACTTAAATACAGTACTTAAATACAGTACTTAAATACAGTACTTAAATACAGTACTTAAATACAGTACTTAAATACAGTACTTAAATACAGTACTTAAATACAGTACTTAAATACAATACTTAAATACAGTACTTAAATACAGTACTTAAATACAGTACTTAAATACAGTACTTAAATACAGTACTTAAATACAGTACTTAAATACAGTACTTAAATACAATACTTAAATACAGTACTTAAATACAGTACTTAAATACAGTACTTAAATACAGTACTTAAATACAAACAGGTCTAGTATAACGGCAGAATAATGACTTAAGGGGAGATTTCCACCTGAAGGATTTTTTTTCTGGACCCCTTTCTCCCTCATGTTTAGCCCCATTGCTTTAGAGATTTTAAGACGTTCGCCCAAATAGTTTGGAGATTTTAAGAACTCTCGCCCCATTTCTGTCAATTTTAAGACCTTTCGTGCCATTTAGGTGTCGATTTTATCCTGGCGAGCGATAGCGAGCCTGTAATTTAAGAGGAGCCGGCCTTCGGCCGGGACATTTTTCTACCGAAAAATGTACAAATTTATCTTGAAAGGGGGTCTAGGGGGAGTAATTTTAAGCTTGATGGAAGTCTAGGGAACCAACTAAAAACCTCCCCTTAATTTAACCATACATTCTCTAGAGAGACGCTGAGTTCGAGGGAGATATGATAGTGGTGTTCAAATGGGTTAGTGGGCTTAACCCTTTGAGGATTAGGACGCATTCTAACAGTTAATTCTGGCTATCATTAAAAGACTTTATTCAGCATAGAAAGTACTTGTTAATTGAAACAGTATTTACCCCTCTGATGCCCACACATGATAGTATTTACCCCCTCTGATGCCCACACATGATAGTATTTACCCCTCTGATGCCCACAAATGATAGTATTTACCCCCTCTGATGCCCAAACATGATAGTATTTACCCCCTCTGATGCCCACAAATGATAGTATTTACCCCTCTGATGCCCACAACTGATAGTATTTACCCCCTCTGATGCCCACAAATGATAGTATTTACCCCCTCTGATGCCCACAACTGATAGTATTTACCCCTCTGATGCCCACAACTGATAGTATTTACCCCCTCTGATGCCCACAACTGATAGTATTTACCCCCTGATGCAACTGATAGTATTTACCCCCTCTGATGCCCACAAATTATAGTATTTACCCCCTCTGATGCCCACAAATGATAGTATTTACCCCCTCTGATGCCCA
>CM064572.1:5734375-5811692 GCA_032716605.1 Paralithodes platypus | reverse complement strand
CAAATTATAGTATTTACCCCCTCTGATGCCCACAAATGATAGTATTTACCCCCTCTGATGCCCACAACTGATAGTATTTACCCCTCTGATGCCCACAACTGATAGTATTTACCCCCTCTGATGCCCACAACTGATAGTATTTACCCCCTCTGATGCCCACAAATTATAGTATTTACCCCCTCTGATGCCCACAAATGATAGTATTTATCCCTCTGACGCCCACAAATGATAGTATTTACCCCCTCTGATGCCCACACATGATAATAGTATTTACCCCCTCTGATGCCCACAAATGATAGTATTTACCCCTCTGATGCCCACACATGATAGTATTTACCCCCTCTGATGCCCACAAATGATAGTATTTACCCCTCTGATGCCCACAAATGATAGTATTTACCCCTTCTGATGCCCACAAATGATAGTATTTACCCCTCTGATGCCCACAAATGATAGTATTTAACCCCTCTGATGCCCACAAATGATAGTATTGACCCCTCTGATGCCCACAAATGATAGTATTTAACCCCTCTGATGCCCACAAATGATAGTATTTACCCCTCTGATGCCCACAAATGATAGTATTTACCCCCTCTGATGCCCACAAATGATAGTATTTACCCCCTCTGATGCCCACAAATGATAGTATTTACCCCCTCTGATGCCCACAAATGATAGTATTTACCCCTCTGATGCCCACAAATGATAGTATTTACCCCCTCTGATGCCCACAAATGATAGTATTTACCCCCTCTGATGCCCACAAATGATAGTATTTACCCCCTCTGATGCCCACAAATGATAGTATTTACCCCCTCTGATGCCCACACATGATAGTATTTACCCCTCTGCCACAAATGATAGTATTTACCCCCTCTGATGCCCACAAATGATAGTATTTACCCCCTCTGATGCCCACAAATGATAGTATTTACCCCTCTGATGCCCGCACATGATAGTATTTACCCCCTTCTGAGCCCACATGATAGTATTTACCCCCTCTGATGCCCACACATGATAGTATTTACCCCCTCTGATGCCCACACATGATAGTATTTACCCCCTCTGATGCCCACAAATGACAGTATTTACCCTTCTGATGCCCACACATGATAGTATTTACCCCCTCTGATGCCCACACATGATTCCTAAGTTGTATGAAAGCATCTAATGGTAGCCAAAATATACTGTTAAAACACGTCATAATCCTCAATGGTTTAATAAAGGGGACATGAAAGATGTACTGAAGCTCAGTGATAGTGAGAGAACTCTAACAAATGGTTTCAAATTGAATCAATTTCGTTTCAGAAAAGCTATAAGGAAATGCAGGTTTGGTAACAGAGTGGTAGATTAATTTTGTGGAATAGTCTACCAAGTGTTATTGTAGGATAAAAAACGATAGAAAGCTTTAAGATAAAATTTGATAGGCATATGGACGAGATGGGTTGGGTGTGAGGGGGATCTGCCGGGTAGGGGCCAATCGGCCCTCTGCAGATCCCCGTAATCTTGTGTTGACCTCTGATCATTTTGGTGAAGTCGGCCCTCATGGGTGTTAGTGAGCTGGGCCAATAATTAGACCTTATAATTGAGGTTGGGTGTGAAAGGGATCTGCCTTGTGTGGGCCCATCGGCTTTCTGCAGACTCCCATTTTCTTATGTTCTTATGTTTTTATGTTCTTATGTAAGGTCCGTATGGTCAGTGTATCTATGTAAATCTATGCACACCTTCCGTGCCTACAATGGACCTCTCTAAGCTGTACAGGATTTGGCTCTCAGATCATTATATCCTACAGAGCATTTCCTGTTCATTACTACCCGGCTACCGTCTGGGCTCTCTCTCTCTCTCTCTCTCTCTCTCTCTCTCTCTCTCTCTCTCTCTCTCTCTCTCTCTCTCTCTCTCTTCTCATCTCTTCTCTTCTCTCTCTCTCTCCTCTCTCTCTCTCTCTCTCTCTCTCTCTCTCTCTCTCTCTCTCTCTCTCTCTCTCTTCTTTGCCATCCTTTCCTTCCACTGTACCTTACTAACCCTTAAATATAAGTCGGACCCCTTAAGCATAGGTCAGATAGTATTTTGCCTACTTCGCTCTGAGTGTATTGAAGCCTATTTTGTTCATCCCCAGCATCTCCCTGGATTAGACCGCAAGCCCTGTGTGATACTAGATTTTGCTTGACCCCTTCCCCCCCCCCCCCCCCCACCCCCCCCCCCCCCCCCCCCCCCCCCCCCCCCCCCCACCCCCCCCCCCCCCCCCCCCCCCCCCCCCCCCCGTAACTCGATATCTTGCACATCAAATATTGCCGTGCCAATACTTTATATGCAAGGGATCCCCACAGGCTTCTTAAGAGTGGCAAACTGTCCTCTTACTCTCTCTCACACCCACGCCCACACAGACACACACTCAGACACACACACACACACACACCCTTACCCCCACACACACGCACAGACACAAACACAGACACACACACACACACATACACATCAAGAATTACTGTACAAACACTTGATATATTCACCTGACCCCTTCCTGTTCTCTTATACTGTCAACTTGTCCTCCCCCCCCCCCCCCCCCCCCCCCCCCTCTCTCTCTCTCTCTCTCTCTCTTTATATATATATATATATAGATAGATAGATATATATATATATATATATATATATATATATATATACTGTATATATACAGCACATACATATTATACACAGTATATATATATATATATATATATATATATATATATATATATATATATCAATCTACTGTCTATCTATCTATCTATCTAACTATCTACCCATCCATCTAACTATCTATCTATCTATCTATCTATCTATATATCTATCTGTCTAATAGTTCTTCAGCTAAATAGATCAAGAAGAGAGTAGATAATGTTTAGCACACTCAGCAATGAATAAAGTAATTTGTATCCAAGTATCTCCCTGGACTGAACCGTAAGGCCATTGAGATACTAAATATTCCTTAAGGGGGGATAGCCGTATATATTTGCTTATATATTAGCATGTTTATAATGTTTATAGTTTCCTCCTTAGATCTCCATCAAGCTTAACAAAAAAACACTACCTAGACCCAATTCAAGGTAAATTTGTACATTTCTCGGCAGAAAAATATCCCGGCCGAAGTTCCTCATGAATTATTATTTTTTTTTTTTATTTTTTTTTTTTTTTTTTTTTTGCTACTTGTCTTCTTCCTCGCTTCCCACTTTCCTCCCTCCCTTCCTCCCTCTCCCTCTTCCAATAATCCTTTCCTCCCTACCTCCCTCCCTACTCCTCTTGTGCTCTCCTCCCCCCTCCCTACACTCCCTCCCTCCCTTCTCCCCTCCCTCCCTACACTCCCTTCTTCCCTCCTCCTCCCTCCCTCCCTCCCTACCTCCTCCTCTCCCCTCCTCCCTCTTTCCCCCTCTCCCTCCCTATACACTCCTCTCCCTCCCTATACACTCCTCTCCCTCCCTATACACTCCTCTTCCTCCCTCCCTCCCTATACACTCCTCTCCCTCCCTATACACTCCTCTTCCTCCCTCCCTCCCTCCCTACTCTCCCGTATTCCATCTCCCTCCCTCCCTATATACCCTCCCTCCCTCCCTATACACTACTCTCCCTCCCTATACACTACTCTCCCTCCCTCCCTACTCTCCCGTATTCCATCTCCCTCCCTCCCTCCCCCCTCCCTCCCAGTATATCCCCTCCTCTCCCATCTCCCTCCCCTCTCTCCGCCTCCATGCCCACATATCCTCCCTCCCCCTCCCTCCCTACTCCCTCCCTCTCCTCTTCAGTAATTTCCTCCCTTAGTATCAGTAAACGCCTTCTTCCTTCTTGGTACTCCACTCCTTGACTTGTTTTGTTATATTTTCCAGGATTTACAGTATATACAGACACACCTACATAAGCACACACACACACACAGACACACTCATACACACACACACACTCACTCCCTCACACAAGCTTATACTCACTCAAACACAGCCACACACATACACACACACAGACACACTCATACACACACACACACTCACTCCCTCACACAAGCTTATACTCACTCAAACACACACACACACACACACACATACACACTCATACACACACACACACTCACTCCCTCACACAAGCTTATACTCACTCAAACACAGCCACACACACACACACACACACACACACACACACACACTCACACACACTCACTCCCTCACACAGGCTTATACTACTCAACACACAGCCACAAACACACAGACCACCACACACACTCCCCTCACACAAGCTTCCCTACTCACCAGCTTATAACTCACGTCAAACACACACACACACACACACACACACACACACACTCACACACACTCACTCCCTCACACAAGCTTATACTCACTCAAACACAGCCACACACACAAACACACACACACACACACACTCAAACACAGCCACACACATACAAACACATATTCACCCCCAAACAAACAAACACATGTCCTCCCTTCCTTCCCCTTCAGTAATTTCCTCCAGTATTTTCAACACATAAACACACACACACACACTGTAACACACACACACACACAAAAGCAGACACTCACTTACACACACACATAAACAGACATTCACGCACATAAACAAAGACTCACTTCCACAAACACACACATAAAAGCTCGCTCACACAATCATATACATACCCACATACTCACAAACAACGACTCACTCAAGCATATACACACACACACGTACTCACACACGTACAATCATAGAATCACTCCCAAACACAAACAAACACTCCCTCCCTTCCTTCCTCTTCAGTAATTTCCTACCCTATTATCTGTGAACGCCTCCTCCCTTCTTAGAATCCCACTCCTTACCTTGTATTGTTTACCTTTCCAGAATTTCCAGTACGAACACACACACACACACACTGGTTTTATATAACTATACATGCTCAGACTTGGCGGTGTTGGTTCAAATCCCCACTGAAGTCAAATTTTGTCGTGAATATTATCGACTAACCTGATGGAGAAAGAGTTGTTGTCATTGTTGTTGTTCCCCAGTCTGTCTGACCGAACAGCCCAAAGGTCCCGAGCAAGGCCAAGGCCATAACCGAGCACCTCCACAGAAACCCTTCCCGCTTTACCACTAAGAATGCCCAGGTGACCGAAGCCGGTCCCAGGCGAGGAGCTGGGGATTTAGCATGGTTCCTTCCTCTTCCTAGCTGTTTGATTATTTGTAGGCCTATGTGTTATCCTACGTGTTATTCCATGACCCTAGTAATTGGTACGTCTGCGTATGTATGGAACTCAGACACTACCCTGGTTGCCAGAGGTCGCATGTGACCTTGTGGTTAAGGTACACGAAGTACTCTACTGTGCCTAAGATTATAAACTTTGTAGAATGTCTGTCTAAGGGCAACAAGTAAACCAATTCTTATTATTATTATTATTATTGTTATTATTATTACTATTATTTCATTTTACTATATTTTTTATTATTACTATTATTATTATTATTATTATTAGTAGTAGTAGTAGTAGTAGTAGTAGTAGTAGCAGTAGCAGTAGTAGATATATTAGTATACAAACAGAAGCAACAACATACACAACAACAAAACCTCGCTAAGAGAGTCATGTCTGGGTAGTTAATGCATCTACGTAATACCCACACACACACGTACACACAATAATACCCCCTCTACACCCTCTCTCACGACTCACACACACACACACACACACACACACACACACACACACACACACACACACACCCAGCCATCCATTCCATTCACGAGAAAATCCCTCCATTCATTCCCGCTTCTCACCTTGTTTACATCCCGCGCTCCCCCGCCGGCCAATCACAACTCCCGCTCTCCTTGATCCCGGGTTCTGATTGGCCGGCTGGGAGGTGGGCGGGGCTTACGCGCGTGTTATAAGCCTAGACCATTAGCATAATATGGAAATGACTCGTGCAATACTGGTTTTGTTGTGCTGGGGTTGGGCAGGGAAGAGGGTGATGGATTAAGGGGAAATGGGCCGTTTTTCTGCCCCCCCTCCCCCCTCTTTCTCATGTTTAGCCTCATTAGCTTTCAGATTGTAAGACGTTCGGCCCATTAGTTTGGCGATTTTAAAACCTTTCACTCCATTTCTTTGTCAATATTAAGACTTTTCGTGTCACTTAGGTGTCGATGTTTTCCTGGCGAGCGACAGCGAGCCTGTTGTTTAAGAGAAACCGGCCTTTGGCCGGGCCATTTTTCTATTGAAAAATGTACAAATTTATCTTGAAGGAAGGTCTTGGGCAGGTGTTTTTTAAGCTTGATGGAGAACTAGGGAGGACACAAATAAAATAATAAAAAAATACGTAAATTAGCAAATAAAATACGCCCATAACCCCTTAACTCGGAAGATGTAGAGAGAGAGAGAGAGAGAGAGAGAGAGAGAGAGAGATGTAATATATAAGATTAATGATGCTAATATAAAATAATGGGTGTTTGTCTAAAGTTTCTCAGGATTTGTTCGTTTTCGCTAGACCTCCATCAAACTTAGAAAAACACCCCCTAGAGTCCTAGACACTCCTTCAAGATAAATTTGTACGTCCCGGCCAAAGGCCGGTTACTCTTAATATTACAGGTTCGATATCGCTCGCCAGCAAAAAATCGACATCTAAATGGCACGAAAGGTCTTAAAATTGACAACGAAATCGGGCGAAAGGTATTAAAATCGCCAAACTAATGGGTCGAACGTCTTGAAATCTAAAAACTAATGGGGTTAAGCATGAGGAACAAGGGGGACCAGAAAAACGTCCCACCTCCCCTTAAATTTAGAGACCTCGAAACGAATAGCTAGAATCCATTGTGTGATACGTAGAGAAGGGACATTATCTGGACATTATCTGGACATTATCTGGACATTATCTGGACATTATCTGGACATTATCTGGACATTTCTAGGACGTGAAACAATTTGTACTTGTCATGAGGTATTACAAACATTATGTAAACTACAAAGGAAAAGTGATTGTAACTTAAAATTACTGTACTTAAACCTGTATAATGCAAAGTAGAAATAAACTAGTATTTAATAAAGGAAATTATCAAAATATATTATAGCAGACTAAATTTGGAATAACTTAATAGTTAATGTATAATATATATGAGGAAGAAAAGATGAAGACATAATGAAGGATAAATAATGGAGAATATTTATGAGAGAGACATGTTTGGAATTAATGATAGTTTCATTGATCATGATGCATGTTTGACTTTGTTTTATTAAGAGGGGAGGGGCGTATTGATTTCCTCACACACACACATATATATATATATATATATATATATATTGGGGAGGTGTGGTGGAGTGGTCTTGCCACTGGCCTGGTAATCCAAAGGTCCCGGGTTCAAATCCCGATGTATCAATGGGAAGATATTATTGGGATGGAATTTGTGCTGTACCTGGTATCAGTGCATTACCACAAGGCCACCGAAACGTCAATAAAATACCCTCATTGTTCCCTGATTAAATAGCACTGTATGAATATTCCCATATTCAAAATATGCTATAGGGGTGCAATGCCTGGTGAGTTATCTGCTCAACAGGTGGCGTTGTGTGTGTGTAAGTGTGAGAGTCCGAGTGTAGGGGGTGAGACAGTGAAGCACGGGAACGAGATGGCTTCAGAGATGGGGTCGTTTCGGGCCATGAGTGAGCACCGTGCCTCATGTGAAGGCAAGATGGCAGGTGCTCGTTGTACTCTACGTGCTTCACATGTCTCACTCCCTAGACTGGAACAAGACCTCACGGCTTCACTGTTCATTGTAAAGCGGTGAATGTTAAGGTTCTCAGCCTATGCCCGAGAGGAAGTAAGTTGGAATATAGAAAAAAAAAAAAAAAAAAAAAAAATATATATATATATATATATATAATATATATATATATATATATATACACAGTATATATATATATTTTTTTTTTAGTTTCCTCCCTTGACCTCAATCAAGATTATAATTACACCCCCTAGATCCCATTTCCAGATAAATGTGTACATTTTTCAGTAGAAATATGTCCCGGCCAAAGGCAGATTCCTCTTCAATTACAGGCTTGCTATCGCTCGCCAAGAAAAAATCGACACCTAAATGAATCGGTCGCCAGGAAAATATCGACACCTAAATGACACGAAAAGTCTAAATATTGACAAAGAAATGGATCGAAAGGTCTTAAAATCACCAAACTAATGGGCCAAACGTCTTATAATCTGAAAACTAATGGGGCTAAACATGTTTAGGAAGGGGGACCAGAAAAACGGCCCACATCCCCTTAACCCCTTCACCACTAACCATTACATAATGTTCACCATAGTCTGGTTACCTTTAGACCATTTTCTTTAGTTGATAATCTACCTCTACGACTCAAATGGGTAAATACCATCTCCATAAACCCTCTTAGGAACAAAGGTCCTTCTAAAACTGCATAAACTCATCTTATCTTAGCCAGCATCAAAGGTACAGAGGTGACATGGTACTGAAGGGGTTAAACATGTTATTGTCGTAATAAATACAAAATACATGTTGTTTTAAGGGGAGATTTCCACTTGAGGGACTTTTTTCTTCACCCCTTTCTCCCTCATGTCTAGCCCCATTGCTTTTGAGATTTTAAGACGTTTGCCCCATTAGTATGGTGATGTTAAGAATTTCCACCCCATTCTGTCAATTTTAAGACCTTTCGTGCCATTTAGGTGTCGATTTTATCCTGGCGAGCAATAGCGAGCCTGTAATTTAAGAGAAACCGGCCTTCGGCCGGGAAATTTTTCTACCGAAAAATGTACAAATTTATCTTGAAAGGGGATTAAGGGGGTGAAATTTTAAGATTGCTGGAGGAGTAGGAAACAAACTAAAAACCTTCCCTTAAGCAGTTTTTATAGATCTCATACGATATATATATATATATATATATGTGTGTGTGTGTGGGTGTGCGTGTGTGAGTTATTTAGGACACTAATGTAGTCTCTGTATAACCCTGATATAACGAGAATATACGACACCTGATCTAGAGAACCTTATGAGGATGTGAGAAGGAGGAATGACTGGCTGTGGTGAGGAAGTCAACGGATAACATCAAACACTCTCTGCACTATATAACATCACTCTTTTAAAACGTTCGTCCCAATAATTAGGCGATTTTAAGACCTTTCGCACCATTTCTTTGTCAATATTAAGACCTTTACTCTATAACATCACTCGTATAAAACATTCGCCCCATTAATTAGGCGAGTTTATGACCTTTCGCACCATTTCTTTGTCAATATTAAGACCTTCACTCTATAACGTCACTCGTATAAAACGTTCGCCCCATTAATTAGGCGAGTTTATGACCTTTCGCACCATTTCTTTGTCAATATTAAGACCTTTAATCGTGCCATTATCTAAAAGGGGTATCTTAGGGGTATTATCTAAGCTAGATGGAGGTTTAGGGAAGAACAAAATTAAGCCATTGTGGTTTTTGGTTGTGGCCATTGTGGTTTTTGGTTGTGGCCATTTTGGTTTTTGGTTGTGGCCATTGTGGTTTTTGGTTGTGGCCATTGTGGTTTTTGGTTGTGGCCGTTTACGGAGTCTGACCAGTTTGTTCAGCTTCTGGGTCACTCAACTAGTAGACCATTTCAAGCAGTAGATCTCAACCCGTGCCACTTCAACCTGACCTGACCTCACAGTACTGGTATAAAATGGTCTAAATGTTGAGAGAGAGAGACAGAGAGGAAGTGATCACACAATCATGTAGGAGGATATACTATAAAGAATGAGAGAGATAGTTATCAGCGTGCCTCAAACACACACACACACACACACTTCCAACCCTCTTTGCCATGTATATGTTGGTTTTAACACTTTGGCTACGAGAGACCTTTCCTATTTCACACATTCACGGTTTCCATTGTGACGGCTACGACTATGTAAATCGGCGGAATCGGTGGGAAATGGGGCCGATTTTAGTGTGGAAAGACCGTGGGAAGACGACGTAACAACGGTAACATAACGGACGAATCTACGACCGACCAACGAGGGTCACAACGACCGGGCACGACCGAGTACGACCTGTAAAGACGGTCCTAAGGTGACAGACGACAGCGGCAGGAATTTTACCACATCATGGGCACGACTGTGTCACGACGGCGGGACGACGACATATACTGTACAATGGCTCGGGGTGATGCCGTGCCATACTATTACCATTGTTTGAGCCGTGCGGTGCAGTGGTGCCACATCTTCTCGCTGCCTTGCCATGTCTTCACGCTGCATATAGTCACATCTTCTCACTGTTTTCTCACCTAATGGTGCTGTTGTTACACTATCTTTTCAGACGTTCTGCTGTCGTTGCGCAGTCTTTGGTTGTTGTCAGACTATGATAGTATTAAGCATTTCGCCATCTTGACAGTACAGGACCGTCGTTTTACCGTCCTTGTACAGTCGAGTGTGTATGTGGCATCGTCAGTGTAAATCAACAGTGACGTCATGCAACCGACGGTCAAACGATTTCTGAAGACATTGCAACAAGGATGCCTCGACGTTAGCGATAAGTATATATATATACAGTATATATATATAAAGAGAGAGAGAGAGAGATAGTGATAGCAAGGAAGTGATCAGACCCCATGTAGGAGGGGAAGGAAACAGAATGAGAGGTCACAGTGTAGGAGTGATGAGGAACAGTGGGTGATGACGATCATTGATAACAGAGAGAGAGAGAGAGAGAGAGAGAGAGATAGTGATAGCAAGGAAGTGATCAGACCCCATGTAGGAGGGGAAGGAAACAGAATGAGAGGTCACAGTGTAGGAGTGACGAGGAACAGTGGGTGATGACGATCATTGATAACAGAGAGAGAGAGAGAGAGAGAGAGTGATAGTGATAGCAAGGAAGTGATCAGACCCCATGTAGGAGGGGAAGGAAACAGAATGAGAGGTCACAGTGTAGGAGTGATGAGGAACAGTGGGTGATGACGATCATTGATAACACAGAGAGAGAGAGAGAGACTGTGAGTGTGGTCAGGACGTAATTATAATAGTGATAGCAGAACCCTAAATAATGGTAGTTGGAAGAATAGGATAGCACAGAAGACGAAAGAGAGATTTACATAGAATTACTTAGATACACTGGCCACACAGATCTTACGATCCCTGCGAGGTGGCCAGGACTTAATTTTAATAGAGATAGCAACCCTAAGAGAAAGTGGAAGGAAAGGATAGCAAAAATGAAGGCTCTCTCTCCCCACCCTTCGCTCCCTCCGGCAATTTACATGAAAACAGTTAGAACTTAATAACCTTACAGGGCTTGGAAATCGCCTGAAGGAATTTATAGTATAGTTAAAAATGAAAAGGAAAAGGCATGCACACCTTCACTTTTTGTTCTGCTCTCTTCAACTGAAAACAAGTGTTCATTTCTGCCAGGTTCTCTTGCCAGTGATAAGAGTCTGTTGCAGACCAACTTCTCTGTGATATGAGTCTAACCTATTTTAGAATGTGTATATGGAGAGAGAGAGAGAGATAGTGAATTTGATATAGAATGAGCGAGATGGTCAGGACTTAATTCTAATACTGATAGCAGAATCCTAAATACAGGAAAGTGGAAGACTAGGATAGCACAAAAGAATTACATAGATACACTGACCACACAGATCTTACGATCCCGGCGAGGCGGCCAGGACTTAATTCTGGTAGAGATATTTACATTACGAGTAAGTGGAAGTGGAGGGAAAGGATAGCAAAGATGAAGGTTCTCTCCCCACCCTCCGTTTAGTACCATACAAAGGAGAACAAGCAGCAACAACAACAACAACAACAACAACAAATATTTTTATCCTTACGAGGCTGCTTGCCACTAAACTACCGCTCCTATGTGAAAACAGGAAAGAAAAGGAAAGAAAAGAAAGCAATATGAATTGGTGCTGTTCGTGTGTACGCATGAGTTAAGGGGAGATTTCCACTTGAGGGACTTTTTTCTTGACCCCTTTCTCCCTCATGTTTAGCCCCTTTGCTTGTGAGATTTAAAGACGCTTGCCCCATTAGTTTGGCGATTTTAAGAACCCTCGCCCCATTTGTCAAATTTAAGACCATTCGTGCCATTTAGGTGTCGATTTTTTCCTGGCGCGCGATAGCGAGCCTGTAATTAAAGGGTAACCGGCCTTCGGCCGGGAAATTTTTCTACCGAATAATGTACAAATTTATCTTGAAAGGGGGTCTAGGGGGAATAATTTTAAGCTTGATGGAGGTCTAGAGAATCAACTAAAATCCTCCCCTTAAGTGGACATGCCATTGAAATATACTTATTTATCTAACTTTGGAACGAATTAAGCTTACCTTCACCCAACGTAAACAACATGGCTTATTATGTCCTTTGTGAGGCCAGCCAGCTCTCCTTAACGGCAACGCTATTAGTTATGCATGGGTGATTTCTGGCTCGTTCTGAATAATTAAATTTACATTGCACCGATATATTATGTACTGTGCACATAAACATACATTTCACATATCGTATATTTAGTTTGCAAGTTTTACATCTTAATTACTGTATATCTATCTATCTATCTATCTATCTATCTATCTATCTATCTATCTATCTATCTATCTATCTATCTATCATCTATCTATCTATCTATCTATATATATATATATATATATATATTTCACATACACACACAATCTTAGAGACATGTAGATTAGGAACTTACTTAAACTTCAATTAAAGGAAAGCAGAGAGAGAGAGAGAGAGAGAGAGAGAGAGAGAGAGAGAGAGAAGGCATTGGCACAGTCCAGGTATAAGGCCGCCATTATAAGGGGTGATGGGCCGTTTTTTGGTCTATCATTTCATGTATTCCTTTATTTCTTAATTTCTTAGCTAGACCTCCATCTATCTATCTATCTATCTATCTATTGCCTGACGCCGTGATCCCCGAAGGAGTGGCCACGAGCGAAACGCCCCCATGCACCTCTGTCCCCAGTCACTCCTCTTTGTACTCCTTTGTACTCGACGCCCCTCCTCCCATCCAGCACCGCCTTCATCCATATACTTCTTCACTCCATCCTTCCACCTCTCTTTCGGTTTACATCTCTTAAGCTTAGGAAAGCACCCCCTAGACCCCCCTTTCAAGATATATTTGTACATTTTTCGGCAGAAAAATGTCCCGGCCGAAAGCCGGTTCCTTTTAATATTACAGGATCGCTATCGCTCGACAGGAAAACAAAATCGACACCAAAATGGCACGAACGATTGTGATATTGATATAGAGATGGGACGAACGATTGTGATATTGATATAGAGATGGGACGAACGATTGTGATATTGATATAGAGATGGGACGAACGATTGTGATATTGATATAGAGATGGGACGAACGATTGTGATATTGATATAGAGATGGGACGAACGATTGTGATATTGATATAGAGATGGGACGAACGATTGTGATATTGATATAGAGATGGCACGAACGTGTGATATTGATATAGAGATGGGACGAACGATTGTGATATTGATATAGAGATGGGACGAACGATTGTGATATTGATATAGAGATGGCACGAACGATTGTGATATTGATATAGAGATGGGACGAACGATTGTGATATTGATATAGAGATGGGACGAACGATTGTGATATTGATATAGAGATTGATGATATAGAGATGGGACGAACGATTGTGATATTGATATAGAGATGGGACGAACGATTGTGATATTGATATAGAGATGGCACGAACGATTGTGATATTGATATAGAGATGGGACGAAAGATTGTGATATTGATATAGAGATGGGACGAAAGGTTATAAAATCGAAAAATAGTGGGCCGAATGTCTTAAGGAGAGATGTCCACTTGAGGGACTTTTTTCTTGACTCCTTTCTCCCTCATGTTTAGCCCCATTGCTTTTCTAATTTTAAGACGTTCGCCCCATTATTTTGACGATTTTAAGAACTTTCGACCCATTTCTGTCAATTTTAAGACCTTTCGTGCCATTTAGAGATCGATTTTATCCTGGCGAGCGATAGCGAGCCTGTAATATAAGAGGAACCGGCTTTCAGCCGGGACATTTTTCTACCGAAAAATGTACAAATTTATCGTGAAAGAGGGTCAATGGGGTGAAATTTTAAGATTGCTGGAGGAGTAGGAAACAAACTAAAAACCTCCCCTTAAGGGGACCGACCTGCCTTTTGTTCTAGGTAGTAGCCATTCGACCCCATTCAGCCTATTGTTCTAAGACGTTTATCCCCATCCAGGTGTCGATTTACACCTGGCGAGCGATAGCGAGCCCGCATATTATGGATTAGGGTTTAGACAGCTGGCTGTATTTGTACATTTTTCGGTAGACAAATTTCTCCGCCGGATTTCTCCATACAATGATGGCTCGCTCTCGCTTGCCAGGACAAAAATCGATACCTGAATGGGGAGAAACGTCTTATAACAGTAGGCTGAATGGGACCGAATGGATGAAACCCAGGAAGAAAAAGCAGGTCTGTCCCCTTAAAATCTGGAAAGTAATGGGACTGGACATAGGAAGAAGAGGGACCAGAAAAAAAGCCCGCGAAACCCCTTAAGGGGAGGTTTTTAGTTTGTGTCCTACTCCTCCAGCAATCTTAAAATTTCACCCCCTTGACCCCCTTTCAAGATAAATTTCTACATTTTTCGGTAGAAAAATGTCCCGGCCGAAGGCCGATTACTCTTAAATTACAGGCTCGCTATCGCTCGCCAGGATAAAATCGACACCTAAATGGCACGAAAGGTCTTAAAATTGACAGAATGGGGCGGAAATTCTTAAAATCACCAAACTAATGGGGCAAACGTATTAAAATCTCAAAAGCAATGGGGCTAAACACGAGGGAGAAAGGGGTCAAGAAAAAAGTCCCTCAAGTGGATATCTCCCCTTAACAATATCACCTGCATACTTGGAGTGTATTTCCGCTCTCACAAACTACCAATAATATCTTCAACATTTCTTTATTTCCTTTTCGCTATTGGTGACATATATATATATTTAATTTTAGCGATATTTTCTAGTTCCTCTGTGTATGTCCAAATATGTGTTATCTTCCAAACACAATGATTGCTCACCTGTGTTGCATATTCAGGTATACCAAATTATGCATGTCACTTTTCTGGATTCACTCGTAGTGCTCAATGTGTAAGTTAAATGCGTCTTTCCTTTACACACACACACACACACAGCCCGTAGCCTAGTAGGTAGCGCTCTCGTCTCACACACGAGGGGTCCGGGCGGAGACAAATTGGGCTTGTCTCCTTTCATGTGTTAGCCTCAGTTCACCTAGCTGTAAATAGGTACCTGGAATAAGTGGACGACGTTGTGACGTCCCATCTGGGGTTGGCAAAAATGGTACAAGGCGAGATGGGTATCATATGGTTCACCTAAGCTGATGGCTACCTAAGCCTTCGGGCGAGACGGTACCGTCTATAGTGAGAATGGTACCATACAGATCCACCCTAAGCCTTCGTTTCCGATGTCGCCAATTGGCTAAAAATACAGACTACACACACATCCACAGCCATTCCAACGATACATATAACACCTACACATATAGGAGGCGGGAAATAACGAGCATGCTCACTCCCGCAATACAACAATACAACTAGAGTAAGTACACACACACACACACACAGTGAGATTTGTGTAACTAAATTCCTCGCCATATTTCACAGCCTACTTAATAATTTTATCTCCAAGCAATATATACTTCATTATTTTAATTCTTCCCTATCTTCAAACAGTTGAATGGGGCCGAATGGATACAAGCCAAAGAGAGAGGGAGATAAAAAGAAAAAAAAAAGCGAGGTGGGCTCCCTTAAGGGGAGGTATTTAGTGTGTTCCCTAGACCTCCATCAAGCTTATAATTACACCCCCTTGAGTCCCTTTCAAGATATATTTGTACATTTTTCGGTAGAAAAATTTCCCGGCCGAAGGCCGGTTCCTCTTAAATTACAGGCTCGCTATCGCTCGCCAGGATAAAATTGACACCTGAATGGCACGAAAGGTCTTTATATGGGGTGAAACTTCTTAAAATCGCTAAACTAATGGGGCAAACGTTTTATAATATCAAAAGCAATGGGGCTAAACATGAGGGAGAAAGGGGTCAAGAAAAAAATCCCTCAAGTGGAGATCTCCCCTTAAGAAAATGAAGAAGAGGAGGAAAAAATAAGGTCTGGAATGTCTTAGCAGGTGAAAATGAAAAATTAAATCGTTCTTGCATTCATTATTTGATTTAGTTTCCTCCCAAGACCGTAATCAAGCTTAACAAAAGTACCCCCAAGACCCTCTTTCGAGATAAGTGGGTACATTTTTCGGTAGAAAAATTATAAGCTTGCTATCGCTCGCCAGGAAAATAATCGACACCTAAAAGGCATAAAAGGCCGTAACATCGCCAAATACGTCTTAAAATAGAACATACGTCTTAAAATAGAACATACGTCTTAAAATAGAACATACGTCTTAAAATAGAACATACGTCTTAAAATAGAACATACGTCTTAAAATAGAAAATACGTCTTAAAATAGAACATACGTCTTAAAATAGAAAATACGTCTTAAAATAGAAAATACGTCTTAAAATAAAACATGCGTCTTAAAATAGAAACTACGTCTTAAAATAGAAAATACGTCTTGAAATAGAACATGTCTTAAAATAGAAAATACGTCTTAGAATAGAACATACGTCTTAAAATAGAACATACGTCTTAAAATAGAACATACGTCTTAAAATCTTAAAACTAATGGGGCTAAACATGAGGGAGAAAGGGGTGCATAACAACCAAAGCTCCCCTTACACTCCTCAACCAGCCAGCACCGGCCCCCCCCCCCCCCACACACACACACAACCCCCCCCCCCCACCCCCCCCCCCCCCCCACACACACAACCCCCCCCCCCCCACACACAACCCCCCCCCCCCCCACACACACAACCCCCCCCCCCCCCCCCCACACACAAACACAAACAAACACACACACAACCCCCTCCCCCCCCCCCTCACACACACTAACACCCCCCCCTACAAACACACACCTACCTGCCTCACCTCACCTGCCTAATTCATGTATATATTTACCTGCCCCTGGCCACTCCTTAACCCTCTCCGACATATGACGCGATTTTTGAGCCTATTGGGGATACTTTAAGCCTTTGTTACCATCAGGGGTATTTAGAAACCTTTAGTTTAGTTACTTCAACCTCTGCTGTTGTCTTTGAGTTAGCTGTGGGCAGAAAACTAATTTTGGAGAGGTAATTACAAGAGTGAGAGAACTCTATTTCTTATTGCTAATCTGGCAACCTCTGCGTCATAAATGTGTGAAAGGGTTAAGGGGAGGTTCTTAGATATCCTTCAAGCTTAAGATTACACCCCCTTGAGCCCCTTTCAAGATAAATTTGTACATTTTTCGGTAGAAAAATGTCCCGGCTGAAAGCCGGTTCCTCTTAAATTACAGGCTCGCTATCGCTCGCCAGGATAAAATCGACACCTAAATGGCACGAAAGGTCTTAAAATTGACAGAAATGGGTTGAAAGTTCTTAAAATCGTCAAAATAATGGGGCAAACGTCTTAAAATTAGAAAATCAATGGGGCTAAACATGAGGGAGAAAGGAGTCCAGAAAAAAAATCCCTCAAGTGGATATCTCCCCTTAACCCTTTGAGTACCAGCGACGTGTGTTATATTGTATTATATTATTTAGACGACAGTATGCAGCTTAGGAAGGATGTGTGGTAGTTACAAGGCTTGGCTGAGATAGTTTCAAAGCCTTATTATTGCCAGAGGTCCTTCCTGGGCTGATTAAAATTGTCTAATCGTTGTCGAATATGATGAAAAGGAAGTCTCTGGTACGCACATAGACGTGTGTGCGTGTGTGTGTGTGTGTTACTCAGTTACTCAGTTACTTGTTCGTCAAGGGGAATCCACGCAATGCGAGCTAAGCTCATTATTATCGCGCCTCCTTAACTGGGAATGTATTGCGTGAAATGCATGTTAAGTGTTTATGTATCGTTGGAATGGCTGTGGATGTGTGTGTAGTCTGTATTTTAGCCAATTGGTGACATTTGGAAACGAAGGCTTAGGGTTAATCTGTACGGCACCATTCTCACTACGGTACCAGTCTCACCCAAAGGCTTAGGTTGACCAGTAGCTTAGGTTGACCAGTACGATACCCATCTCACCTTGTAACCGATCACCAACCCCAGATGGGACGTCACAACTTCGTCCACTTATTCCAGGTTCCTATTTATACTGCTAGGTGAACAGAGGCTACACCGTTAGGAGACTTGCCCAAATGTCTCTTCCCCGCCCGGGTCTCGAACCCGGGACCTTCTGGTTGTGAGCCAGACGCGCTATCAGTTACGCCACGGGGAGGTGTGTGTGTGTGTGTGTGTGTGTGTGTGCGAATGTGTGTGTGTGTGTGCGTGTGCGCTTGGGACTGGTGTGTGCCTGTGTGTGATGGACCGGCCAAGCCCAGCAGTGACGTAGGTTCGAGTCCACTTTAGGGCAAACTACTTAGAATTTGGGAACACCAGATTTCATTATTCAGTTAACATCTTGAAGGTCATTAAGGGGAGATCTCCACTTAAGGGATTTTTTTCTTGACCCCTTTCTCCCTCATGTTTAGCCCCATGGCTTTTGATATTATAAAACGTTTGCCCCATTAGTTTAGCGATTTTAAGAACTTTCACCCCATATTAAGACCTTTCGTGCCATTCAGGTGTCAATTTTATCCTGGCGAGCGATAGCGAGCCTGTAATTTAAGAGGAGCCGGCCTTCGGCCGGGACATTTTTCTACCGAAAAATGTACAAATTTATCTTGAAAGGGACTCAAGGGGGTGTAATTTTAAGCTTGATGGAGGTCTAGGGAACAAACTAAATACCTCCCCTTAAGGAGCTTGGTTTCGACAAAGACTATAATATATATACTTGTGTGTTTATATATATATATATATATATATATATATATATATATATATATATATATATATATATATATATATATATATATATATACATATATATAGTATGCATGTACCTGTGTATCTGCTATACATGTATCTACAGTATACACGATTATATATTTATATGCATATATTGTGTGTCTAAATCTATGGATCCACACATAACTCTACTAGAGGTGCATGATTTTGATAAGCCATTTCTTGACTGTACCTTCTATAAACTTACCTTTGAGAGAGAGAGAGAGGGTAGATATGATATAAACAAGACTAGTAAAATTTATGATTTTAAAACACCTGCATGTATGACGTAATAGAGTCTCATTCGTTCCGTTATCATTGCTATCTCTCTCTCATTTATCTCCCCCCTCTCTCTCTCTCTCATTTATCCCCCATCTCCTCCTCCACATCTCTCTCTCACTCCCTCTTAGCATTATCATATCTCTCGCATTTATATTTCCTTCTCCCCCCCCCTCTCTCTCTCTCCCCCCCCCCTCTCTCTCTCTCTCTCTCTCTCTCTCTCTCTCTCTCTCTCTCTCTCTCTCTCGCTCTCATTTATCCCCCATCTCCTCCTCCACATCTCTCTCTCACTCCCTCTTAGCATTATCATATCTCTCGCATTTATATCTCCTTCTCCTCCCCCTCTCTCTCTCTCTCTCTCTCTCTCTCTCTCTCTCTCTCTCTCTCTCTCTTATCATTGCTCGATCTCTCACTCCCTCTTAGCATTATCATATCTCTCGCATTTATATCTCCTTCTCTCCCCCCCTCTCTCTCTCTCTCTCCTCCCCCCCTCCTCTCTCTCTCTCTCTCTTATCATTGCTCGATCTCTCTCATTTATCTCCCCTCCTTCTCCTCCCCCTCTCTCTCTCTCTCTCTCTCCCCTCTCTCTCTCTCTCTTATCATTGCTCGATCTCTCACTCCCTCTTAGCATTATCATATCTCTCGCATTTATATCTCCTTCTCCACCCCCTCCCCTCTCTCTCCTCCCCCCTCCTCTCTCTCTCTCTTATCATTGCTCGATCTCTCTCATTTATCTCCCCTCCTTCTCCTCCCCTCCTAACCTTTCCTATCATGGGTCAAGTCCTTTATTTTCTTAGCCACAGTCACCATTGGTAAGGCTGGAGAGGGCTTTTAATTATCATAATATTACTGTACAAGTCATGGCTACTTCGAAGCAATAAGCTGTGTCAATTGCTAATGTGTGTTGCTATTAAGGGGAGGTATTTAGTTTGTTCCCTAGACCTCCATCAACCTTAAAATTACACCCCCTCGAGTCCCTTTCAAGATAAATTTGTACATTTATCGGTAGAAAAATTTCCCGGCCGAAGGCCGGTTCCTCTTAAATTACAGGCTCGCTATCGCTCGCCAGGATAAAATAGACACCTGAATTGCACGAAAGGTCTTAATATGGGGTGAAAGTTCTTAAGCCTCTCCGACATATGACGCGATTTTGAGCCGATTAGGGATACTTTAAAGCCTTTGTTACCATCAGGGGTATTTAGAAACCTTTAGTTGAGTTACTTCAACCTCTGCAGTTGTCTTTGAGTTAGCTGTGTTGAGCCTATTGGGGATACTTTAAAGCCTTTGTTACCATCAGGGGTATTTAGAAACCTTTAGTTGAGTTACTTCAACTCTGCAGTTGTCTTTGAGTTAGCTGTGTTGAGCCTATTGGGGATACTTTAAAGCCTTTGTTACCATCAGGGGTATTTAGAAACCTTTAGTTGAGTTACTTCAACCTCTGCAGTTGTCTTTGAGTTAGCTGTGTTGAGCCTATTGGGGATACTTTAAAGCCTTTGTTACCATCAGGGGTATTTAGAAACCTTTAGTTGAGTTACTTCAACCTCTGCAGTTGTCTTTGAGTTAGCTGTGTTGAGCCTATTGGGGATACTTTAAAGCCTTTGTTACCATCAGGGGTATTTAGAAACCTTTAGTTTAGTTACTTCAACCTCTGCAGTTGTCTTTGAGTTAGCTTTGGGCAGAAAACTAATTTTGGAGAGGTAATTATAAGAGTGAGAGAACTCTATTTGTTATTGCTAATCTGGCAACCTCTGCGTCATATGAGCGTGAAAGGGTTAAAATCGCTAAACTAATGGGGCAAACGTTTTATAATCTCAAAAGCAATGGGGCTAAACATGAGGGAGAAAGCGGTCCAGAAAACAATCCCTCAAGTGGAGACCTCCCCTTAAACTCCGTGTGTCCAGTACAGGCATTTTCACTCCAACGACCCTTGAATTTGGCTCTGTCACTCTTTTAGCTCTGGGGGAGACACTCGTTACAGGCAACCTGCCATTTGTCTCCCGGCAAGAGATGGGTATAGAGATAGGTAACTTAGGATGTGGGGCAAAAGTTGGCAGTCCACAGAGACCACCTTAGGCGGGGTACCCCAGGGATCGGTACTGGGGCCAGTTCTCTTCCTAATTTACATTAACGACATAGATGAGGGTCTCACCTGTACAATCTCAAAGTTTGCTGACAATACAAAAATTGCAAACAGCGTACTCTCAAATGAACATGTTGAAGATATGCAACATTATCTAGATAAGTTGTCACATCTGGCTCATATTTGGCAAATGTGTTTCAATGCGGATAAATGTAAAGTACTACATATCGGAAACCGAAATGAGAAAGCAAACTATTCAATGAATGGCACCCAGCTTTAAAGTGTAGACAGAGAAACTTATTTGGGAGTAACAATATCGAGTAACCTAAAACCGAGTCGACAATGTTCAGAAGTTGTTAAGAAGGCAAACAAAATAATTGGCTTTATAGGCAGGTCATTTGAGCATAAATCCAAAGAAGTTATCCTAACCCTTTACAATTCCTTAGTCCGCCCTCTTCTGGAATACTGCGTTCAATCCTGGTGCCCTTATTACCAAAAGATATAAACAAGCTAGAACGAGTTCAAGGTAGAGTTACCAAAATGATACCTTGCCTAAAGAACAAACCATACGAGGAGCGTCTTAGAGAATTAAAGATATTTCCTTTAACCCAGCGCAGATTAAGAGGCGACTTAATTCAAGTGTTCAAAATCATCAAAGGCATCGACAATATGAACTGTAGTAAGTACTTCACTATCGACCAATCTAATTACACGCAGGGGAACGGTTGCAAAATTATTGATAAATCTTTTAACTCACACAAGTCTAAGAATTTCTTCTTCAATCGAGTTGTCAACTTGTGGAATGGGCTTCCCCGAGATGTCATAGACTGCAACACCGTTGATTCTTTTAAACTTCGCCTAGACAAACACCTTGCCTTAAATCCATGACTGACTGCATTTGTAAATTAATAAAGTATTTTGTTTTCCTCTATTATATTACTAACAACTGTCCCCTACTAACATCTCCTAATCCTGCCACGGACATTTGTACCAGGGCAGTCTTCCCTTTCCATTTTTCCCTTACTCACTCTAAACTACTGTTTGAACACTTGACCATCAGTGTTTTGGAGGGCAAGTAGCCTTAAGGGGGTCGCTGGACCTGTTGTTGCTTGATTACCTTTGTACTCCTTTGTAATCCTATTTTGCTTGATATTAAAACAAAAAAGACAAATTTGAATAATGCATGGGACTTCGTGTTACATTAATTAAGTAACTTTTCAGATAGGGCTCAATGGGTTAATCCAGTCAAACACTTGTCATAGTGTAGTACTTTGTAAGGCAACTGTACACCATGGCTCAGTGGTACAAGTAAGTAACTGAGAGGTAGGTGAATGAGGCTCAGTTCTTCTCCGTGTACTGACAGGGAACTATCTCAGGTCCTCTTTGCTCGCCTGTTAACTCCCCTCGTCTTTATCAATCTCATTAATCACACCTACTTTAGTTTCCCCTTCTGTGCTAATCCATCTTCCCCTCAATTGTCCGTTTTCTACACTAACCTATTCCTTCTCCCTTTCCTTGACTCATACCTCTCTCTCTCTTCTTCTTCCTCTTTGCTATCCTTTCCTTCCACTGTCCCTTACTCTCGGGTTAGCTATCTCTATTAGAATTTAGTCCTGACCACCTCGCTGGGATCGTAAGGTCTGTGTGGCCAGTGTATATAATGTATGTAAATCTATGTACCTGTCTCTCTCTCTCTCTCATGTACTGGGGGTCACTATCTCAGGACCTTTTATACTTATCGTTCTTCCCTTCATCTACTCGTGTTTATCAGTTACCTATCTTCCTCTCTTCTTTAGTTGATTCATACCTATACCTCTCTCTCTCTCTCTCTCTCTCTCTCAAGCACCTTGCCCAGAACCCAAGGTTGCCTGCATTTGTAATTGACTAAATATTTTCTTTAGTAGTGTTTGTTCAATAACCTAATAGATCTTAATGTAATGTCCCCTGCCATGAATTAAGCCCCAGGGCAGCACTTCCTTCTCACATCTTTCCCACATTCTCTCCGAAATACTGTTGCAACACTTGGAGTAGCAGTGTTTTGGAGGGCAAGTAACCTCAAGGGGTCGCATGACTGTTGTTGCTTGTTTTCCTTTGTACTCCTTTGTACTCTCTCTCTCCATGTACGCCTAGACAAATATCTCGCATCAAACCCGCGACTGACTGCGTTTGTAAATGAATGACTTTATTTTATCCCCCCCCCCCCTCAGTTACTAACCCATCTGTCCCCTACTAACTTCCTAATCCTGCCACAGACATTAGTTCCAGGGCAGTAATTCCCTTTCCAATGTTCCCTTACCCACTCTAAACCACTGTTTGGACACTTGATCCTCAGTGTTTTGGAGGACAAGCAACCTAGAAGGGTCACTAGATCTGTTGTTGCTTGATTTCCTTTGTACTCCTTTGTACGTTGTACTCTTTGTTCACCTGTCCCCCCCCCCCTTCTCCTCCTCCTCCACCCCCACTAATTGATCACACCTTCTTATGTATCCCCTTCTATTCTTATCATCCCCCCCCCCCCCCCCCCACCCTCTCAGTACATCAATGATACTCTCATTATACCTTTCCGTGACTCATACAATCTCTCTCTCTCTCTCTCCCTCCTTCTCCTCCACAGCATAATTTATCACACCTTCTTATGTGTCTCCTAGTCTTATCACCTCCCCCCCCCCCTCCCCCCTCAGTACATCAATAATACTTGCATTATGCCTTCCCTTGATTCATAATACCCCCCCCCCTCTCTCTCTCTCTTCTTCTTCTTTCCTATCCTTTTCTATCGGATATGCCATCTCTACTAGAATTAAATCCTGACCACCTCGTTGGGATCGTAAGGTCTGTGTGGTCAGTGTATCTATGTAAATAGATGTAAATATATATATATATATATCTCTCTCTCTCTCTCTCACATACACACGCACACACTCTCTATTTCTCTCACACATTCTCACTCTCTCTCACACACACATACATACACACACTGACTCATAACAGCAAAAGCAGCACACACACACACACACTCGGCTACTGTTGACTTACCGTGAGAGAGAGAGAGAGAGAGAGAGAGAGAGAGAGAGAGAGAGAGGTGTGTGGGGGGGGGGTCCTTTATGTGTCGACCATTGTTAAGAATCCTGAAGGGTAGGGAGAGAGGTAACCTGACCAGGATTCGAACCCACTCACTCCAGGTATATTTGGGGGAGCCGGGCACCGTAACCATTCGGCCATGAGCGAATATAAGAGAAACCAACTTAGTTCTTATTTGAAGAACCAGATAATGAGAGAGAGAGAGAAAGAGAGAGAGAGAGAGAGAGAGATGGCTAAACTATAATTACGAAGAAGTCGCCGGTACAGAATGGGTTAAGGTGTGGGGCTCGAAAAGGTTTGAGGCCAGAAAAGGCATGCAGGTGAAATAACAGGAAACCTAAGACATAACCTCGAACGCTCCCTATAGAAGGACGTGTTGTGGGGGGGAATCAGCTGACACCTCTCTTTGTTTACATGGGATCAGCTGACTGGCCTGGTTGTCATGGCGACGTAGCTACAGTCCGGGAGAATGGCTAGCGTTGTCTCCCCGCTCTCTCTCTCGCTCTCTTTCTCATCTCTCTCTCTCTCTCTCTCTCTCTCTCTCTCTCTCTCTCTCTCTCTCAAGGGCAGACTGAAGAGGAATATTTTAGAAGATGATCTACAGTAGAGTGAGATATTGATCCCGTTATATATATATATGTGTGTAATTAATTATAGGTAGGATATAGGATATAGGATATAGGTAGTATTATAGGATAGGTATAATATGTACATTCTTACCGACACTGTTTAGGTAAGATTGTGTTGTAGTGTGTTTTGTTTAAGGGGAGGGTATTGTGTTGTAGTGTGTTTTGTTTAAGGGGAGGTATTTAGTGTTTCCTAGACTTCCATCAAGCTTGAAATTACACCCCCTTGACCCCCTTTCAAGATACATTTGTACATTTTTCGGTAGAAAAATGTCCCGGCCGAAGGCCGATTCCTCTTAAATTGCAGGCTCGCTATCGCTCGCCAGGAAAAAATCGACACCTAAATGGGACGAAAGGTCTTAAAAGTGACATAAATTGGGTGAAAGCTCTCAAAATCGCCAAACTAATGGGGCGAACGTCTTAAAATCTCAAAAGCAATGGGGCTAAACATGAGGGAGAAGGGGGTAAAGACAAAAATCCCTTAAGTGGAAATCTCCCCTTAAGATGATTTTAATGTTATGAACAACCAATTGTAAACGGTAATTAATAGAACTAAAATAATCTGATCTGATCTCTCTCTCCAAGAAGGGTTTTATTGGAGTTGTCCCCGCTTCTAGTCACCATACAAATAATCCCTCTGTGCTCCCCCCTCTTCCACCTTCTTCCTTTTGGACATCCGTGTTGCTATCACCTGTTCTGAGTCACGGAGAGAGAGAGAGAGAGAGAGAGAGAGGGGTGGGGAAGGGTCAATAAAGAATATAATATTTCTCATTTTCACACTTTCAAAAGACGATGGCGCATATCATTTGGGCATCCGTGTTGCTATCACCTGTTCTGAGAGAGAGAGAGGGGGGGGGGGGTCAATAAAGAATATAATATTTCACATTCTCACACTTTCAAAAGACGATGGCGCACATCATTTCTCTTGTATGGCGATTATTAGACGATTTTATTCAGATTCGGAGGAGTGTATGGAAGTTAGAGGATTAATTGAGATACGCTTTACCCTCTTAATTCCCACAGATCCTTCCTAAGCTGCATAAAATCCTCTAATGATAACCAAAATAAACTATCAAAATGTGGCATGATCCTTAGAGGTTTAAGGACTGGTAAAAATGGTACCACAAATTGTTTTCACTACGAATTTCTTATTTCATGTATAAATTATGTAATTTTGAATTCATAAATCTTTAGCACACCCCTTTTATCTCCATAGTAACATCCACACACACACACACACACACACACTAGTATTTTCTTCAGCATACCTAGTACGGTCGCGCTAATAAGTCATGTCCCAGCTGTCATTACGTTTGGCTTGCTCTGTGCTGTATTAACGTCTGTCAGATGTTGGATAGGGTGGGTAAGTGTAGGAACATGTGTGTGTATAGTTCACTTGATATGACGAAATAAAGCTTTAGATATGGCTGATACCAATTATTGATCAAAACATACTTGGTGCCGAGACATGACTTATTAGCGCGACTGTACATATAATATTTATCTCGTCAAACAGCTCTTATACAACCATATATATATATCCACTTGAGGGACTTTTTTCTTGACCCCTTTCTCCCTCATGTGTAGCCCCATTGCTTTTGAGATTTTAAGACGTTTGCCCCATTAGTTTGGTGATTTTTAAGAATTTCCGCCCCATTCTGTCAATTTTAAGACCTTTCGTGCCATTTAGGTGTCGATTTTATCCTGGCGAGCGATAGCGAGCCTGTAATTTAAGAGTAATCGGCCTTCGGCCGGGACATTTTTCTACCGAAAAATGTACAAATTTATCTTGAAAGGGGGTCAAGGGGGTGAAATTATAAGATTGCTGGAGGAGTAGGAAACAAACTAGAAACCTACCCTTAAGTTACAAACTGTTCCTCTGTACATTTTTACCCTACGGTTGAAATTATCAATAAACCGTTTATCATCATTATTATTTATTATTATATATACACACACACACACACACACACACACACACACTCTCTCTCTCTCTCTCTATTTGTTTTTTTAATTCTGTGTCTTCCCAGAGTAACTTCCTGGACTGGGCCGCGAGATCTGTGAGATACTAACTGTTCCTTGTACCGCCGTGTAACTCTCTATCCTGCCCTCATCAAGGACTTATGGGCATAGCTAGCCCTTGTTCAGTAGCTTACACACATAGTCACTCACGTACACATACATACACACACATACATGTTCACATACACAGACAGACACACACACACGCACACATAATTATATAATCACTCTCACACACACACACACATAGTCACTCACGTACACAGACACACACACACGTTCACACACATATACACAGACACACACGTTCACATACACACACACACACAGTCAATCATATAGACATATACACTCACTCACATACATGCAGACACAACATGCACAAACAGAAGACAAAAAAAAAAAAAAAAAAAAAAAAGGTCCCACCCCTTTCCCATTCTTAAGTAAGCCATTTTAGATTTACAGAAGAGTGACCATTACTTGCATTACTGCATGTCCACAAACATTTCAGTAATGTAAGCATGTTTCCTTCTTTTTATTTTTATTTTTTTTAATAAAGGTGACAGTTACAAAGTGGTGTACAATCTATCTTATTCTAGTTACATTGTAGTTTATCTTATTGTACCAGTACCTCCCTACAATCAACCTAGTTGTTCCCCAATTCGTCCCTCCGCCACGACCATTTCAAAGTCCAAGTCTCTCACTCTTGTCCTCTGTAGCGGGGAGGACCTTGTACCCCTGAGACATACTGTAGGAGTGCAGACCTGAGAAGAGAGAATGAGAGCCGGCATCTCATCCATGTTATGACTTGGCTTCTATGCTGGCGCTTTTTCTCCGATATTTGTTCAGCTAATCTGGCATAGAAGACACTTGCAGAAGGTCCCATACCTCCCGACGATGAGAAGACCAGAGGAGTAAAGCTTCCTTGATCCCTGTTCAACATTCTTTCTTCATAAGCGCGTTTGTTCTCACTTTCGTTTCTCAAGTATGCCGCCTTGTGTCCTCGCTCACGATATGTTTGTGCTCTTGGGTTGAAGATTCTGATGTCGAAAAAAGCCCGTTGTCCCCTCGTCCAAAAACCTCGAGCACTTACGTCCACTCTTGCTTCATTTGAAGTATTTGCAGTATTGTGGGCCAAGCGCTGTCCGTCCATAGGCAGAAGTTCCGGTTCGATTCTGACATATTCACACCTATTGTGAAATCCAGACCACCACGTGGGTACTCTCGTTTACGCGTGTTACACTCGCGTTAGCGTCGTGTTGACTCCCGTTAAACTCGCCTTTGGCAATATTGGTTGTTTACTATAGTGTAGACTCCTGTTGTACTCGTGTAGACTCACGTAGACCCAGGTGGACTCGTATAAACTCGCGATCATTAAATTTCTAAATAGTACAACGTGAGTGTCACGCGAGTCTACATGAGTGTCACACGAGTCTACAGGAGTTTACGCGAGTCTACGCGACTCTATGCGAGTTGGCGTCCTACTCCCACTTGACTCTCCAAATTTTATGTCATCCTAAAAATTTTGACCACGTTCGCGAGTGTACGCGGTCCACCGCGAGTCCACGCGAGTCTGTGCGAGTGTCGGCGAATTTGGGATAATCATTGGCGAGTGCAAAAATTTCATCACTCGCGTTGGAGTTGCGCTCCGACTCGCCAATGTGTGAACCTTGCTTATCTCTCCCCTAATTCTACTGACTATCCAAAATGATTTGACTATCTAACTTCTAAAGTGGAACACATTCTATCCATCTTTCCTTTCGCAGAAATCTCCATCTTAGGAGATTTCAACGCTCACCACCACCAATGGCTCTCCTCTGTTTCCACTGACCAACCTGGTGAACAAGCCTACATCTTTTCTATCTTAAACAACCTGGAGCAGTTAGTCCAGCAACCCACCCATATCCCGGATCGCTTCGGAGATCAGCCCAACATTCTTGACTTATTTCTAACCTCTAACCCTTCTGCTTATGCTGTAAATCTTTTCTCTCCTTTGGGCTCTTCCGACCATAAACTAATATCTGTCACCTATCCTATCTCTCCGGTACGGCCACCCGATCCTCCCAACCAGCGGCGCTTGTGGCACTTTGGCGCGGACGACTGGGAGGCTCTTTTTTTCTACCGAAAATGTACAAATTTATCTTGAATGGGACTGAAGGGGGTGTAATTTTAAGCTTGATGGAGGTCTAGGGAACAAACTAAATACCTCCCCTTAAATCAAATGGATTCTTTACTATAGTCTGTTCATTCTAGGTTGGGTAGAAATCGTAACCTCTAACCTCTGTAAACTGAAAAAATACTAAGAGTAATCGAGCTGGGGTTTTTTTTACCAAATAGGAAGACTTGGCTAGGGAATAGGTATAACAATTGACAGCTCATTTGCTCTAGCCCTTTTTTAGTTACAGAGGTTAGAGGTTACGATTTCTGCCCAACCAAGAATGAACGGACAAAGAGGAGGTGGGCTCCCTTAATATACGGTCATGGCAGAATAATTACTTTAATAAAACACACATTCTTTAGAGAGGTCCCAAGTTCGAGGGGATATGATAGAAGTGTTCAAATGGATTAGTGAGATTTACCCCTTGGTGATTAGGACGCATTCTAACAGTTAATCTGGCTCTATCATTAGCATACTTTATTCAGCAAAGAAAGAACTTGTTAATTGAGATAGTATTTACCCCCCTGATTCCTAAGTTGTATAAAATCGTCTAATGGTAGCCAAAATATACTGTTAAAACACGTCATAATCCTCAATGGTTTAATAAAGGGGACATGAAAGATGTACTGAAGCTCAGTGATAGTGAGAGAACTCTAACAAATGGTTTCAAATTGAATCAATTTCGTTTCAGAAAAGCTATAAGGAAATGCAGGTTTGGTAACGGAGTGGTAGATTAATTTTGTGGAATAGTCTACCAAGTGTTATTGTAGGATAAAAAACGATAGAAAGCTTTAAGATAAAATTAGATAGGCATATGGACGAGATGGGTTTTTTTGTGAGGGGGATCTGCCGGGTAGGGGCCAATCGGCCCTCTGCAGATCCCCGTAATCTTGTGTTGACCTCTGATCATTTTGGTGAAGTCGGCCCTCATGGTGTTAGTGAGCTGGGCCGATAATTAGACCTTATAATTGAGGTTGGGTGTGAAAGGCATCTGTCTTGTGTGGGACCATCGGCTTTCTGCAGACTCCCATTTTCATATGTTCTTATGTAAGGTCCATATGGTCAGTGTATCTATGTACAGTCGACGCTCCATTTAACAGACGTCGATTTAACGGATTTCGGATTTAACGGACTCCAGCTGGTAAATTAGGCCTCTAAAATCAAACAAATTTTTTAGACATATCGAGTCTACACACACTCAGATGTAACATATAAACTAAACACAATGGTACACAATGCTAATATAATTGCCCAATAATGTATATAATGCTTATTGTTTGGCATGAGTATTGTACATAGTTCAGTTCAGTTGGAATTCGGGAAGTTTAGCCTTAACGTCGGCACTTCCCTAAGAGGTTTTGTTATTTTTCTTTTTGTGACTTTGTGACGTGCTCATTTGTTTAAAAATAAATATATCTCATTTTTCATCCCTTTTTCTGAAATCTTCTTTCTTCTCTCTTCAGTCTTGTTTCTTCTCTCGTCTTCCTTCATTCTTGTTTCTTCTCTCTTCAGTCTTCTTATTTCAGTTCTTTCAATTTTTTCTCTCGTACTCTCCACATTTGATAGATTGTCTGTTTCACTCTATCGCTTATTTCTTTGTTAAATAAAAGATGTCCGATGACTTGATTTTCATTTTCAATATAAGGCTGTTGGAACCCTGGATCTTTTATTCTGCATCCTTTATAAAATGAACAGTGTAGTAGAAAATGTTTTAGGTCTTCTGTTCCTTCCTTACACATATCGCATTGTGTCTCTCCTCCCACATGCCTATTTCTATCTTTTAGATTTAAGTTATTTGTCCTACATCTGTAAAATATTATAGATGCCTGTGTGTTGTCATAAATATCTTCCTCGCTCTTAATCTCCTTTTTATAACTCCTATACACTTCTAGGCTACTCTTCTCTGCCAACTCCTCTCGCCATCTTCCCGAATCCCAGTCCAGAACTCTTTTTCTAATGTCGTCCTTCTTAATATTTGCTAAATTTGTTTCTCCTAACTTCAAATTCCCTACATACTTTCTAATTTCTGCAGTCCAGGGATCTTTACTATTTCTAAGTTTTTCCTCTGTGATTCTTCTTAGCAAGTCATTACTTTCCTCTCCTACTAAATATTTAAGATATTTTATGTTACCTTCCATAATTCTTGCCTCCATTGATGAGGCTCCTATTTCACCCCTTAAGGTTACCTTTTGGGCATATCTGGGTGCCCCTAATATGTGTCTAAAAACCCTATTCTCTATATTTTGTAATTTATTTATTTCTGTTTTTGAAAAACCTATAACATTCGAGCCATACAGGACTGCTGGTATCACAATACTTTTCCAATATGTTTTTCCAATAAGTATCTTATTACAACTTTGTGATATTACCGGGTATGTAAGGTTAGCCATTCTATTTGCTTTATCCAAAGCTTCTATTTTCTGGGTTTTAAAACATTTTTTTATTATCATTAATTTGTATTCCTAGATATTTAATTTGTTTTACCACTTCTATTTCTCGTATGTTGTTTGGTTTGTTTTTCATATTAAATATTAGGATTTTACTTTTGTCTTTAGTTATACTTAAGCCACACTCTCCCCCTATCTCTATTAATTTATCTATTACTCTTTCTGCTTCCTGGATTGTATGAGCCAAGAGTAGCCCGTCATCGGCATAAAACAATGAATTTATTTTGAAACACTCATCTACAAACCCTCTTTTATTTTCTAACTGTTTAATTATCTCATAAGTTATTAATTTAAATAATGTTGTGGACCCCGTACAGCCTTGTCTGATGCCGCTTGTTACCTTAATCTCCGTCTCATTTACTTGCCCCTTATTTATAATTGTACTATCTTCTTTATATATGTTACTTACTATGTCTATAACATTTGAATTTATATTGTAATCTTTTAATACTTTTATCAGTTTCTCCCTTCTGATTGAGTCATAGGCCTTTTTAAAGTCTATTGAGATTACTATGAGTGACCTCTTTTGTTTAAATATTTTATCTATACAGTATTTCAATATAAAAAGATTATTTTCGATTCTACCCTTATTTGTAAACCCACTCTGTGTCTCCCTTACCTCTCCATTCTCCCTAATGTGTTCTTCTATTTTTTTTTTTATTGCTGTCGTCATGAAAAGTTTATATGATATGTCTGTCAGAGCGATTGGCCTCAATTCATTTACCTTTGGTTTATTTACTTTTGGTAACATAACAGTTTTTGACTTCTTCCACTCTTCTGGAATTACATTTGTGTCCATAATATTATTAAAGCACATTGCAAGTTTTTCTAAGCACTTATCACTTTGTGACAATGCTTTATATAACTCAGGTTTCATTGCATCAAGGCCTGCTGCTTTTCTATTCTTTAATTTCTTTATATTTTCCTTTAATTCTCCCACTGTAATGTTTGGTTTCTCCATGTAGTTTATGTTTTTATTAACTCTTAAAGCCATTTCCATGTGTTCCCGTAACTCCTCTTTAACTGTGACTGATTGTATGTTATAATTGTGTTCATCATTTACATTCATCCCTATTTTAAATAATTTACCTTCTTGCCTGTCCTCCATTTCTTTCTCTTTTAATTCTCTATATTCCCTATTTATATCCTCATTCCAAACTTCATCGATGTTATTGTCATGCATTTTATATATACCACTCCAAAACATATTTAATTCTTCTACAGCCCTTTTATCTGACAATACTTCTCCTTCATCGTTATAAAGTTTTAATTCTTTTATTTCGTTTTGACTTTGTTTCTTAGTTTATTTATATATTTCCACATCTTTTTATCGCATCTCCTCCCTCTATTATCTCTCTAGTCTTTTTCCTCTCATGTATATAAATGGCTTCCCTGATCTCTTTCTGTACTTTACTTTTTTGTTCCAAGAAAAGTATGTTACTTCTCTCCTCTTCCTCTCTATTTTTAGCATTTCTTCTTAATCTATTATAATATCTCCTCTTTTTTATACCTTTTCTAATACTGTCATTCATCCATGGTGCCTCTTGTTTTATTTTGTCTCTTCCTAATCTCCTCCTATAGGTAGTTTTAAGTATATCATCAGCTGTCTCCTTCATTACTCTATTGAAGACTCTTATATCGTTACTCTCTTCTCTCGTTATTCTATTTTCTAGTTCCCTAATAAATTTGACTATGGTCTCCTCGTTTATTTTATAGTATTCTTTTGTTTCCCATTTCTTCCCTTTAAAGGATTTACTATTTGAATTATTCCACTCAAAATATACCTCAATAAGGTTGTGGTCTGACAGATCATAAACGTCTTGCTTTTCATCTATTTTCATATTTTTAAAATCTTCATACATTTTATCTGAAATTAAAACATAATCTATTACGCTAGATTGCTCGTTTTCTTCGCCATGTTATCTCCCCATTACACTCCTGGTCATCATTTAACATATTTAATTTAAATTTATCCATCAAATCTAGTATAATGTGTCCATTATAATTTAGTTTTTGTTTACCTTTGAACCCTACATGGGCATTCATGTCACCTAATATTATAACTCTTTCATCTTCCATTTGGTCTAAATGTCTCTCTATCTCCTTCTTCATTTCATCATTCCTTACCTTATCATTTACAGAAAAGTATAACAAGAACAAGTGTACAAATTTCCCATGTATAGATCCTTTTACATAAAGTAAATCTTTATTTTTACACTCTACCTTGCTTAAACTTACTTTATCTGTTGTTTCAAAGAGTAACATTAAACCACCACCCTTCCTATCATTAATATTCCGCATACTTTCAATTACTTCAAATCCATCCACCAAAATGTTTCGTATTTTAAATTGTGTCTCAGTTAGACAAAGAAAAATATGTTTATTATTATTATTATAGGTAACTAAACCCTTTAATTCTTCATATTTTGCTTTAGTCAATCCTTGTACATTTATTAATTTAAATACTAAATATTCACTTCCCTTCGTCTTTTTTCAGTCTTTGTTATCTTGCTCTTCCTCATCCTCCGATTCAAGTTCTGGCATAGGTTCCTCCTCCTCCTCCTTCCTCTTAGGGACCTCCTGCCTTGGCCTAGGACTAGGGTTGCCGATATTGTATTCAAATCTGGGTCTGCCATCTTCTGTAACTCTTATCACCTCGTTCCTTCGAATTATCCACCTTCCTCCCATCTGCCGTTTGGCTTTAAGTAATAATTCCTTGTTCTTCAACCTTTCTTCCTTTGTTAGATCTGGTGATATTCCTATCTTCTTTGCTCCAAGTTCTTTCCTATTTCTAAGTCTTTTGGCATTACTGAGCATAGCCCACTTCATCCCCTCTTTCTCAAATGTTACCAACACTGGCCTAACCCTACTGTCAAATTTCTTGCCTAACCTAATTACTTTCATCATTTTATATTCCTTCACTTCTAAATATTCCTTAAACAGTACATCACAGCTCTTTTTGTCATCAGTTTCCCTCTCCTTCCCATCTGTTTTTTCTGACTCAGGTTATACACCACTAAATTATTTCTACGCCGCTCTCCCTCTTGTTTTTCTTCTATTTTCTTCATGACCTTCTCTACAGTAGCTTCTACAACATCTTCCTTCTCATCCCACTTTTTCTCCATGTCCATCATCCTCCTTCCTAACATTACATTCTGTTCCTTTATCCTACTCATCTCCGTTCTCATTTTATTATTTTCATCCTTTAGCCTATCCATCTCGGCTATCATGTCTTTCACCACCCTCTTACATCCGTCACAGAACCACGAACATTCTCCACTCCCACTGTTAATCTCATCATACAACTTGTCACTTATTTTTGTGCACCCTAGATGATACCATACTTTACATTTTTCGCATTCCACAGCCTTATCAGAACCCTTGACATTGTTGTTACACTTGCCGCACGAATCTCGTCTGGTCATTCCTCCATTGTTGTTGTTGTCACTCCTCGATGGCGTCCCGGTCCCCGCATATCAGTAATGGGCGAAATTGTAACTATCCTGGAGACGCCATTTGCAATGTTTACGTTTTGGCCTGACGCTACGGTACAACGATCCGGTACACTGAACTTTCGGTACAGTAACAATATCGTCACCTTTTCGTTTTTTTTATTTCGTAGGCTACAAATTTGCATCCACATAATATATTATGGTATTATTGGGTATTATTGTAATAAATAAAACACACTTTGATATTGCTTTATATTCATCCCATAAAATATTACGAACTATGAATACTTTGGTAGTATCCAAAATAATAGGCTACAGTATTGCGTGCAGGGCTCTTACTTTTAGGGATTTTGTCCCTATATTGGAACTTTTGGAGTGTTTTGGGGAATAATCTAGGAACCTGCTAAAGTTTGGGGAATTTGACTAGTGATTTTCTGGGCACTTTTTCATATTTACCAATAATTATTCAATTTTTTTTTTACAAATTAGTAATTCATACGGGGTAATGAAATTTAATTATACCATAAATTACAAAATGTCAGGATGATAGCCGATACAATGGCGTGGTTGGTAAAGGGGGGTGGTAGCTGGTAGTGGAACTGGGTCTGACCGTCTGAGTCCTGACGGTCTCTTACCAGGAACAGGACAAGAGCTACTCAGCCTGCTGCCAGCCTGCCCTGCTCAGTGCCATCATTCCCAGAAGAAGCACATATTATGTAAGTTCTATTGTTATTTTGTTCATGTGATGAGCAAGTTGTTTAGTATAGGCTATTCTTATTGCCTATTGCAAAACATTAGTCTAAAGGGAAAGCCTTGAGATTATGGCCTTTATGGGTGATCTAGGCTATGCAAAAAAACTGCACCCTAGGCCTATAACCTAGCTTACACATTCAATATCGACATAGGTTAGGACTAGGTCTATGAGGAAGTTAACCCAAATACTGAAGAACTTATTCCAAAAACCCAGTAAGCAAATTATTCATTATCCAAAAATTAAGCTACATTAAAGATATTAGCCTAACCTACCAAATTACCAACCTTACCTAAGCTAACCTAGTATTATGAGTGGGGGCTGCCACCCCCACACCCCTGCTGGTTGGATGGTACATGGGATAGAAAATTATCTTACCCGGTAATTTAATTATCCATTATCCAACAATTAAGCAACATTACATTTTTTAGCCTAACCTACCAACCTTACCTAACCTAACCTAGTAGTATGGGTGGAGGCTGTTTGGGAAAAGCAGCACACGAGTTAAATCTTCAGGAGTGTCCCGAAATGCTAAGTCTTATCAAGAAAGAATGGAGTAATGCTACTGATGCGGAAGCACACCAAATTACACTCAACCATATGAAAGCCTAAGGTCATCATCATATCCAATTTGTAGGCCTAATAACTGTGGGTGAGAGAGAGAGACCATACTCTATGATTAGGAAGATATATTTATAGAAATAACCATGAATAATAGTTATACATTTTACATCCTGTGATTATGAAGGTTCTTTTTATAATAACAGTACAAGAACCATTTTATTCAATATGTATTTCTATGGTTAGAGATACCATACCTTATGATTTTTAAATTACACATATGGAAAGAACTAAATATTTGTTTTTTTCTGTTCTGGTTCTGTCTCGAGCCGGCCACTTCCTAGCTGGTGGCATGTGCCTAAGTATATCGATAGACATAGATTTTGTTCACATCCTGTGATTATAGAGCTTTATTTATGTAAATAGCAATAAAGGAACAATTTTCATTCAATATGTATTTATGCTAACCTTCATATGTGATACATTATGTTTAATGCTTCCTATAAAAATATTAGGGATATTTTGATGGATCTAGGGAATTTTCGGGTTTACTCTGGGGAATTTCCTTGAATCATTTGTGGGAGCCCTGATTGCGTGGGCCTGAGCTGAGTCTGATGGCGGGTGGTCGACTCTGAGTGTGTCCCGGTGTATCTGGAGACATCGAGGGAAATTCGTAACCCAAGGACTTATAAAAGTGGTGGGAAGTGAGATTAAGGACAAAGAACAGATAGTGTGAAGAAGAAAGGGGGTAGACGACGGGGAGAAGAGATACAGGAAGAAGTGGGAAGGCGTGGGGGAGACGGAGCGGGACAGGGGACGCCATCTCAAACGTTTACAACGCGTCGACACGAGGGAGGGCCAGTCGGTGCTGGCAAATATCTACACAACTATCTCTCTAAGTATTTTCTTTCTTCTCTCTGCATTATGCATTCTACAGTGTAGATATAGGGGAAGGGGATAGAAAGAATAGAAGTGGGGATACAGTATAGCGGGGGAGATGGTGGGGGGGAGGGAGAAAAACAGGATGAACAGGGTGGAAGAGATATGAATAGAAAGAGCAAAGAGGAAAACATGGAGGAAGGGGAGATAGATTCAGAGATTGAGAAGGAACGGCAGGAGATGGAAAGGGAAGAGGAAAGAATCTAGAGAGAAGGGGAAACAAAGGAAGGGGAGGGGGCGGGGGGTGAACAGAACAACGAAGAGGGGGGGGGGGGGGGACAATTAAGGAACAAGGGAGGGGGGAGACGGGGAAAGAAGTAGCAAGGGAAGGGGAAGAGGACAAGGGAGGAACAGGAGGAGAGAAAATAAAGGAGAAGGGGAGGCGGAAAGAACAGAGGGGGATACAGACAATAACCAGAAAAAGAGAGGAAGGAGCGAGGAGGGAGCAGTAATGGAATGTGGGGCGGCAGGAAATGAAGAAGGGATGAACAATGAGAAAAGTAAACAGGTCAGGAGAAGTGGAAGAACGGTAAAGAAAATAACATTCGCGGATGAAGAGGATGAAAAATGGAAAGAAAGGGAGAAAAGGGAAATAGGAAAGAAGAGAGATGGAAAGGGGGGCAAGGGAGAGAGGGTAGATTGGGGGGAGATAGAGGAGGAAGAAGAGAAGGAAAAAAAGGAGGGGAAAAGGGGGAGGTTCATGGAGTCGTATTCTTAAAAACCCATACCTTCCTTTAACTTTCCTTTCCCTTCCAAGGAATTTTCTTTCCCTTCGGTATTCTTAAAGAATTCCTTGGAAGGATTTTTTTCGGAAGTGTTGGTAGCTCTGTTCCACAGGCGAAGCTAGGCGCGTACCAGTTGGTATGCCTGAACTCCCTGAAGTAGTAAACAAACCTTGTCAAACAAACGTTTCCAAGGACCGTTACTCATCTTCTGCACACTCCTCACCATCTACAGTATGTTACGTGCTAGAAATCGTGTCCCCTCGCCATGAACCTTAATTAAGTCTTGTACTACTTGCGCAGTTATCTGGGGGCTACATCCCTGTTGACACTGTGCATCGTGAAGAAGAAGAAGAAGAAGGGTTGACTTGCATTATTGTTGCCCAAAACATGATTTAGACCACAAATATTGTCTTCAAAGCATATTATGTTGACTTGCACAAACACAAGAATGAATTGTCAACATGATATTAATAAATACAGGATCCTAGCTCTAAATCGCGCATGTACACCAACAAGCCATATTTTGTTGTAGTATTTAGACCTAGCCTATAGGCTATTATCCAAGAATATAATTACATATAAAGTGATATGATAAGAAACAAGGATGGAGATAAATTAGATTAGCCGAATGTAGTGCAAATTAGTGTACCGTATATCAGCGTGAGAACTTTTCAATTACAAGGTCAAGTCTTCCATTTCTGACCAAAACTTAACAACTAGGCTATAGGAATCGTACAATAACCCACTATTGAGAAGTATTTACTTTCAAAGTTCAATACACATTATAGCCTGACATATTCTGGTGTGCTGAGTTCAAATACTAACTTGAACTTCTGTAGGCCTAGCCTATACCGTATATTATATAGGCCTAGGCTAGATTTGTTTTCTATTCAGCGAACAAAAAATAAAAGCTAGGCTATATTTGATCTGGCCCAATTTGTTAAAAATTGCAATTCATGGCCCATAGTAGATTTACTGTGCTATTGAAACTAGTTTTTTTCAATGTTTATATTTAGGCTACCGATATTGATTTATTAATTATCTAATTTGACCGTTTTTTATTTTTATACATTATTTTGGGGCAAGAATGTAGTTACCAGGTGTACCGGCAGTACCGCCCACCTTGTTTACACTATGCGGATGCCTTTGGATATAAAAATACATTAGCCTAACCAAACAAGCTAACCTAACCTAACCTAGTATTCATGCAGTAATGACAGGGGGCAAATAGCAGAAAATATAGCGTCGAAATGGATGGGAACATAAGTGCGAGCGCACATGACATCCTTCCCTATTTTGGTAAGGGTTGTGTTAGCGGGCGTACCGCCTGCTTTGTTTCCATATTAGCACACTCGCAGTTACATTCACGTCTAATTTGACTGCTGTTATTTGCCCCTGGTAATATACTGTATATGATGATGACAATGTCATAGGGGGTGAGGGGACATAGCACCCCTCAAACCATTATTGTATCCCACGGCCAGGTGTTGGGTAAATTGTTTTGCCGTGGGATACAATAATGGTTTGAGGGGGCTCACCCCCATCAACCCCATGACTTGTCATTATCATACATATTACCAGCAGGGGCAAATAACAGCAATGAAATTAGACACGAATGTAACTGCGAGCGTGCGACTGTAAACAAAGTGGACAGTACGCCCGCTAACACAACCCTTACCATTATTTGTTATTTGCCCTTCTGCAAACAATATATACTGTATATTGATGACAATAATTCCTGGGAAGGTGAGGCCCCCCTCAACCTAAGAAGCGGACATAATAGAAGTGAACTTAACGGTCATGGCCCAGAGCATGCAAATCGACGCGGAAGGTTGCTTGGATAATACCGGTACTGAACCTTTAAATAAGATTCTTCCAATTTTTAAATTGATTTTTCTTCTTGGGTAATCTGAATAAAAGATGAATCACCAATAGTTATGATTTAGGCATCAATGAGTAGGTTATTCATCATATTAGCTATCCATTAGTATAGTTTTGAAGATTGGGTGATATTCTTATGTTCTTTACTCTCCCCTCAAAGGCTAGGCTATCATATAGTTTGGCAAAGGCTAGGTTATCATGTAGTTAGGCAAATATCTTTGTAAGTCCTCGCCCAATTTCTTACCGATTACTCACATACACCAGTGGCTTGCACCATTTGTTTCACTAACTGGCCATCCTTGTGCAGCCCAATATAATGTGCAATTAGATCCGGTGTCACGTTCTTTCGCTGACCCGTACACACTAAAAACTGACGGGGACTTGTCCACCACTGCCATACTGATCATAATAATGACTGATACCGATCCACCCACCACAGCTGCTGGAAGCACTGATGTTCCAACACTGTATGTACTGTATGTAATAATACCATAATTATTCCTAACCTTCAAGACTAGAGAATACTAAGGATGTAAAGTAAATTCAGACAGAAAATCCACAAATTTTATTTGAAACAGTGTGCGGGGGACTCTGGTGACTAGTGGGGTTTTCCTTACAAACATTGAGTAGGCTATATTTGACTATTATTGTTTTTCTGATTCAGTTCTTTCAATGCATTAATATTGTGCACAGTGTGACTACATTTTGACACATGTTAATGTAATAAGTTTGAAAATTCAGGTTTTGAGGCTTGCCAGGAATCAAGAACAATCCCAAGTTTTCAACAAAATCTCATACCATACTGTATACAGCCCAAAATAAGTAGCCACATTTTTTCATTAGCAATTTTGGGCTCTAATCTTATAAATTTTCTTTTAGCCTACCAGACTTTTAGCTACTACCAATGTTAGTAAGTTAGCCTATACACTCGGCATAATCAAACGCTGTATATTAGCATAGCCTAGGCCTATCTTAGGTTCTCAGGTTAAGTTATATTGTTTGGATATTTAAAGAAAGTAGAGGGATTAGGCTAGGATATACTGTAATGAAAAATTAGGGTAGCCTATAATTGTACTCACAACCAATAGTATTGAATAGGCTAGTGTTTACAATTATGTTTTTCAAGGGATTTTGTTTTGATTAGGCTAATATGATGACAATATTCAAGCAGGCACTGCGGCAATATTAGCACACTCTATGCGTCAGATTTTGCTGTATTCTCCTTGAACTGTAGTTACGATACCCGGTAGCTACCGAATAATCTAAAAACACGCTCCCTGATAGTGTACAAGGCTATGAAAATCAGGGAAAATATTATAGTGAAAAGGTAACTGACTTTCTATAACATAAAGTAATAAAGGTAAGGATGTAGTATTCCAGGAATTTCCAGCTTATCGCCTGCCTTGTTTACACTACTCGCACGCTCGCGATCACGTTTCCGTCTATATTGACTGCCGTGGGATACAACATTAGGTTGAGGGCCCCCCTCACTCCCCCATGACTTATTGTCATCATCATACGTAGGCATTTTGCCAGCAGGGGGCAAATTACTTAAAAAAAAGCAGTCAAGTCGTGAATCGTGAAGGATGTATCCAGGTGTACGGTCGTCATATTTACATAGGTAGTGCGCTCGTGGTTACGTTCCCGTCTATTTTAACGGTTATTTTCCCCCTGCTGGCAATATAATATATGATGATAACATGTAATGGGGGGGGGGGGGGGGGAGGACCCCGTCAACCAATTATTGAATCCTGCGGCAGTCAAAATAGACTGGAACATGATCGCGAGCGTTCACTGCTTCCGCCGTTCCGCGTAGTGTAAACCAAGGCAGGCGCCATGTAGTATGTCCAAATACTACATCCTTCCCATAGGCCTAATAAATTCACAACATTTTAAAATCCAGATAGCCTATCTGAGGTGAGCCAATTCTGACAAAATCTAACAAATGTTGGCTTGAACATTATGATGGGCTAGCCTAGAGGGACAGAGACTAGCCTAGGTTCGTTTATTCAGTGGGGATGTAGCCTAAGAAAAAAAATTAGGCCTACAATCCTGTATGGGTCATGAAATTCATAAGAAAAATAGATTAGCCTGGGCTAGGCTAGCTTACATGATGATGTAGCCTACTGTAGGCTGTAGGCTAAGCCTAGGCCTAGCCTAGTCACCTAGCCTAACCCAATATGTGGTACTGGTACGGTTGGCTAAATTAGTATATAAGATGATTGACCACTATTACTGTTAGCCCACAAATTTATATTAATATTACAGTATATGCCTAGCTATTTTTAGTTATGTAAAGTATGGTATTACTGGGAATTGTTGATAGCGTATCTCTGGCAAGCCTCAAAACCTGGTAATGTTGACACTTATTGCATTAACACGTGCCAAAATATTCACACCGTGCACAAAATTGATGCTTTGAAAGTGCTACATCAGTAAACAAATAAAAATCAATAATAATCAAAATATGTATAAGATGAGGAATAGGCTATCAGCTGGCAGCCCGAAATTGCCCGAATCGTCCGCACGCGAATTCACGCCGAGATCAGTGGTCTTCTAAAACTTTTAATAACATTACTTTATTTTCAATATCATTTTCAATATCGTGCATTATATCATGTTAATAAAATTACATAGTGGTCAAATCCAATATTTAGTCACACTGACTCCAATTATATAAGAATGTTATGAACAAAATGACGAAGGGAAAACTGAAGACCTGCCTAGTGAGAGTCCTTCAAATTCCAATATTTTCCCCTGTTTAAGGGAAAGATTTTTCCTTCCCAAGGGAAAGGAACGGGAAGGATTTTTTAAGAATACCAAATCGAAAGAAAATTCCTTCCTTTCATTTTCGAAGGGAAAGAATTGTTTAAGAATACGGCTCATGGCGTTATGTGGAGGCAGCTGTAACAGATGGCTGCCGCAGGAAAAGCTGGAAGCAGAAAACCTAACGGAAGCGCAAGCAAAGAAGTGCACGTTAATATGTTTGAAATGTATGAAGGAAATAAAGGAAATAGGGGAGGAAAACCTGGAAAGGGAACGAAATGGGAGGGAGGAAATAGAAAAGAGGTGGAAAGAAGACAGAGAAAGAATAAGCGAGGAAAAGGAAAAAATGAAGGAGAAACTAAACATGCAGAGAAAGGAAAGTGAAGAGAGGGTATGGGGCCTAAAACAGGGCATAGGACAAGTGGAAATCGCAGCGGCAAATGAGGAAAAGAGATGGAGGAAATGGAAAATGGAGAGAGATGGCCATAGGGAGATGGAAAAGGAATGGGAAACTGAGAGAGTTAGCATGAAGGCAGAGAGGAAAGAGTTAAGGGAACAAGTCAAAGAGCTAAATGACCAAGTGGGAAAAATGATTGAACGGGGGATGGCAAGGGCAGAGAAGACCCGACCAGGGGAAGCTCAAGGGGGTGGAGAGGAGAATAGAAGGGAAGGGAAGGCATATAAGGGTGGAGGTGATGAAGGAGGCAGACAAGTGGAGAAGGGATATGGGTGTGGAAGGGATGAGAAGAAACAGAGGGGAAGCGAAAGAAATGAGGGAAGGGCAGAGAGATACAGGGGGGAAAAAGAGGAAAGGGAAGAATGGGGTGGACAGAGGAGGAGGCAGAGTGAAGGGAGAGAAAGATGGGATAAGGAGGGGAGAATGCATCACCAGTACCAGGACGATATGAACAAAGGAGAAAGGGGAACAGACAGAAGGGTGGAACAAAGGGGATGGAGAAGGGATGCTAGAGAGGACCGGGTACTACTGATAGGGGACAGCACGATAAGATGGATGGAGGAGGAACTGATGGGCAAGGAAAAGAGAGGGAGAAGTGTGATAAGCCTCCCAGGGGCGGATATAGAAAGAATAATGCGAGGTTTGAGGAATACAGAAATGGACAAGAGGGAAGGTGGAACTGTAGTGATACAGGGGGGAGGAAAGGGCTAGAGGGGAAAGGAGCAGAAGGAACGGTAGGAGCAGTAATGGAAGGAATAAAAAACTTCAAAGAAACCAACCCAATGGTAATGGTATGGGTGGTGGGAATTATAGAAAGGCCAAGGGAAGGGAAAACGGGGCAATACGAGAAAGAGAGAAAGATGACAAATGAGAGAATACAGAGGGATATCGGAGAAATGAACAAAAGGCTATGGGCAAGGGATGAAGCAGGAGTAGGACACATCGACCCAGACTACAAGCTGAACCCAGGAGATTTTGCGAGGGATGGAATACACCTGTCAGAAAAGGGGAAATGGACTGTAGGGGGAAAGATTAGGAGAGCAATAGAAGAAAGTGAGGAACAGAGGAAAGAGTGGCTAAAGAACACAGAAAGGTGAAGGAAGGGGAGGAGAAAGGGAGGATGAGAAAAAAGAAAAGGGAAAGAAAGAAAAGCGAGAGGGAAATGAGAAGAAGATTGAAAAGGAAGTAGAGGGAAACTTAGACATGGGAGAAAGAAGGAGGAGGAGGGGAAGAAAGAGAAAGCAGAAGAACAAGGGAAAAAAAGTGAAGAAGAACAAAGGGAAAGAGCGGGGGGAGGGGGGTAACGTATACCGAGGAATAAAAATAGGATGTGTAAACATAAATGGGATGAATAGAGGGAAAATACAAGACATTGAAGAGGTATGGAGTGAGTGGGAAATGGAAATGATAGGAATAACAGAAACACACCTTAGGGGAGAGACAAAATGGGAAGGGGATAAATATACGCTCATTGGGAGAGGGAGGGAGAAATCAGAAAAGAAAGGGGGAGGGGTAGGGTTAATGATTAGGAACAACTCAAAATGGAAAATAGAGAAACTAAAGGGTGGAGAATCAAAGGAAATGGAGGATATAATGGGAGTGACACTAGCGAGGATGAATAATGGAAGGGAAGAAAAAATAACAGCAATAATAGGGTACTTCACGGTGGAAGGGGGGAGAAGGGAACGTGAAGAAAACAGAATCAAGTACCAAGGAATACAGGAAATGATAAGGGGTAGGGAGGAAGAGGAGATAATTATAATGGGAGACATGAATGCACATATAGGGATACTAGGGGAGAGGATAAATGGGAATGGAGAAGCCTTGATCCAATTTGCGGAAGAAAATGACATGGAAATACTGAACCAAACAATGGGAGAGGGGAAGGCGACATGGGTAAGACACGGAGAAGGCCAAAGATCGGCGATAGACTTCATACTAGCGAATGGAAGAGCAAGGGAAGAGATCCAAAACATGTGGATAGATGAAGAAAATGAAGTAGGGATACAAAGCGACCACAGACTCATGGTGATAAACTACACAAAGGAATGGAAAAGCAAAGGAAACACGAGATGGAGGATTAATTGATGGAATCTAAAAAGTGAAAGATGGGTAGAATACAGAGGTTACCTGGAAGAAATAGGGGAAAGAAGAAAGGGGAGCGTAGAGGAAATGGACGGAGAGTTGATGATGGACATCAATAGAGCGGCAGAAAGGAGTATAGGAAGAATAAGAAGATGGACAGGAAAAAGAAAACAAAAACCATGGTGGAATGGGGAAATAAAACAAGCAAGAAGTGAAAGAAGGGATGCGAACAGAGAAAGGAGAAGGATGATAAGAGAGAAATAGGAGGGAAGGCGGAGAGAGGGAACGAGAAGAAAGACAAGCGGTACGGGCATACGAGGAGAAAAGGAAGAAGGTAAAAATACTAATACAAGAGGCAATGATAAAACACGAGAAAGAAGAAGTAGAAAAGATCAGAAGCAAGGGGAAAGAGGGCCAAAAGGAGTGGTATAGGATGTTAAGAGGTGAGACCGGTAGAGAGGAAGAAAGCGTGGAACTAATAGTGGGAGATAGAATAATAAAGACAGAAGAAGAAATAAAGATTGAAATAAAGCGATACTGGGAGGAAATAGGGGGAGTAAATGAACAAGGGGAGGAGAGGGAATGGAACTTGGAAATGAGAGAGAGAAGGCTACCAGAACAGGATAAGATGGAAATGGAAAGGGAGCTCACAATAGAAGAAGTAAGGAGAGGGATCAAAGCACTAAAAAAGGGAAAGGCGACCGGCCCGGATGGGATACCAAATGAAATGTACATAGAGGGGGGGGGGGGAAGAAAATGTTTAATGAGGTAATGGGAAATGAGAGAGTACCAGAAAGATGGAATGAAGCGAGAGTAACACTATTGCACAAGGGAGGGTACAAGAGTAAGAAGGAAATGAAAAGCTACAGGCCAGTGACAGTGACAAACACAATAGGGAAACTCTTCTGCGGGATATTGAAGGAAAGGATGAATAGAGCCATAGAGGGAAACGGGCTAATAAGTGATGAGCAAAATGGGTTCAGAAGAGAGAGGAGGGGGACAGATAATATCTATATACTAAGCGAAGTGATGGGGAAAATGAAAAGAGAGAAAAAAATGGGTTACTGTGCATTCCTGGATATAGAAAAAGCCTATGATAGAGTAAACAGGGAACTGCTATGGAAAATAATGGCAAGGAGTGGAATACCAGAAAAGTATATAAACATCATAACATCGATGTACCAAGGAACAAAAGCGAAGTACGCGCTAGGAAATATAGAAACGGGATGGGTAGAAAGCAAGAGGGGGGTAAGGCAGGGGTGCGTATTATCGCCGTTATTATTTGCGTTATATATGGAAGAAATGACACAGAGGATAACAAGAGTTGGGGAGGGGATTCAGATAAACAAAGAAAGACTGGGGGTACTGCTGTTTGCTGACGACGTAGTTCTGATGGCAGAAACGGGAGGAGGGTTGCAGAGACTACTAGAGGAAGCAACGAGATTCGGGGAGGAACTTGAAGTAAGATTTAGTAAAGAAAAGAGCCAGGTGATGAAAATGAATGGAGAGCTTCAAGAAGACGAGGAATGGACACTGGAAGGAAACAGAATGAAGAAGACAAGGGAGTATAAATATCTGGGGGTAACGATCACGGAGAAAGGGTTTGAGAAGGCGAAAAGTGAAAAGGTGGGACAAATGCAACAATGGAATGGGAGACTATGGAGCGCGACAAGGCTAAGAGCGAATAGCTATGAAATAGTGCGAGGGCTGTGGAAAGGATTAGGAGTACCTGCAATAATGTACGGCTTAGAGGCGGTAGAAACAACAGAGGCGGAAACGAAGAAATTAGAAACGATACAGAATAAAATCGGGAGGACAGGATTGGGGGCAAATAAATACGTAGCTCAAGAAGCAATCCGAGGGGAGATGGGGTGGAGTACGTTTGAGGAAAGGATTGGGAAAGCGAAAGGGAAGTACAAAGTGAGGCTAGAGGGGATGGAGGAAGATAGGTGGCCGGGGAAGGTATACAGATGGGCGAGCGAGCAAAGTAAATGGAACAGAGAGTGCAAGAAAAGATTGGGGAGGATAAATATAAAACAGGACCGGGTGGGAGGGGAATTTAGAAAAAGAAATGAGAGAGGAGTGGGTCATACTAGAGAATGGGAGGGGATGTGTCAGAGAGATAGAGAAAGGGATAAAGGAGGAGGGGAGAAGAAGATGGAGGGAGGGGGTAGAAAATAAAGCCACGCTGGCATATTATAGAGAGAAGGAAAAACCAGCTAGAGAACTGTACTATGATGGGGGATGGGGATCGAAACTCCTATTTAAAGCAAGAACAGGATCGCTAGAAACGAATGAGAGAACTAGGAGATGGAATGGAGTGGGACCGCACTGCAGTCAATGTGAAATGGGAGGAGACCCAATAGTGGAGGATGTAGAACACATAGTAACCGAATGTACAAGATATAATGAGGAGAGAGAGGAGTTGGAGAGGTACATGAGGAATAGAGTTGGGGAGAGGGGGTGGGAGGAGATTAAGCAGAGGGAAGATAGAGGGGTAGGGGCGCTATTGGGGTTAACACAGGAGATGGAAACACAAGACATGGAGAGGATGTTGGAGAAAATGTGGAGGAAGAGAAATGGGTGAGGGGGGGAGGAAGTGAGGGGGGGGGTTTATACAAAAAAAAAAAAACTGTCTCTTAAACTATCCTTCTACTCTAAACTTTCACTCCTACTAACGTTTCTGAGCCAGTACCGATACAAAGGTCAGCCCTGTGGATCTGCACGGTCTGCGGGCGGGTTCTAAAGAAGAAGAAGAAAAGAAGAAGCGTACCAAAACAGACCCTGCACCGTATTGTTTGACTGAACAGGGACGCCAAAATGTAAACAATGCAAATGGCGTCTCCAGGATAGGGCAATCTGGGAACACACCACTTACAAGAACAAGCCAATAAATACAGCGGCTCTCAGACTCAGAATTGGCCACTCAAGACTGACAGCACATATGTTCAAGATGAAAATAGCAGACAACGAAAACTGCCAATTTTGTCAGATCCCAGAAACAGTGGAGCACTTCCTACTCTACTGTCACCGCCACTACAGCGCCCGCATGACTCTTCGAGAAGAAATTGCTCGAAGAGGAGGAATATTTAACTTAGAAAACATACTGGGTGGAGGCAACCTACCCCCAGCAGACAAAAAATCAATAGCCAATGCTTTGGGGACATATATACGCATAACCAACAGACTCTCCGACATATGAATCACAGTACAGTACAGTACGTAAAAAAAAAAAAAAAAATACAGGACCAATCTACAAACCCACCTTTATTATCATCCAACCAAGACAATGCTTAACTTAACTTATGAGACAACTCGACTTTAATGACAAACAAGAATACATTTGACTACCATTGCTATACCAATACTAATCGCAACCAATATTGACCTACCCCTTGCTATTCCAATACTAATCTCAACCAATATTTTCATACCCCTTTTCAGCTAACACATCTATCATCTATTTACTTCCAGACAAGACAAAAAGGACTTACAATGCTGTACTATCTTACTTTAGCTAACCCAACTAACACATAAAAAGCTGTCCAACGGCAATAACGCCTGTGCAAATATCTGGAGATTCCTACTCCGTGTACATTGCACATCACAACCCTAAGAAGAAGAAGAAGGGTTTATTTACAATTTCGCCCATTACTGATATGTACAATACTCATAATGCCAAACAATAAGCATTATATACATTATTGGGCAATTATATTAGCATTGTGTACCATAGTATGTAAATAAGGTAAGAAAAAATGAATTTTTGTCATTTTTATTAATGAATAGGCTAGGGCCTAACCACTTTTCAGAGGTCATTTGCACTTAACGGACTTCGTTTCCCCCCTAAAAGTCCGTTGAATGGAGGGCTGACTGTATATCTATGCACACCTCCCGTGCCTACAATGGAGCTCTCTAAGCTGTACAGGATTTGGCTCTCAGATCATTATATCCTACAGAGTATTTCCTGTTCTTTACTATCCGGCTACCGTCTGGGCTCTCTCTCTCTCTCTCTCTTCTTTGCTATCCTTTCCTTCCACTGTACCTTACTCTCGGGTTAGCTATCTCGGTCAATATACAGGAGGCGCTACAATATAGGTAGCAAAATGCTAATGGTAGTTTTGGGTTCCTATCATCATATGCTTCATTTCTATATACTTTTTATCCCCGGGAAAAAAAAAAAATCTTGGGATTTTTAATTTATTTTCTTGGGATTTTTTGTTTTGGTCATTAACCTAACCAAACCTAACCTAATAGCCCCCAAATACATTTAGGTTAGGTTAGGTTAGGTTTTTTGGTTAGGTTAATAAAAAAAAAAAAAAAAAAACCCAAGATTTTTTTTTTTTTTTTTTCCCCGGGATAAAAAGTATATAGAAATGAAGCATATGATGATAGGAACCCAAAACTACCATTAGCATTTTGCTACCTATATTGTAGCGCCTCCTGTATATTGACCGCTATCTCTACTATTCATTCATGCATTGGAGGCATCGCACACCACTATCCAACTCGCAGTAATGGAGGAGATACCAACAAACAGCAGCAAGTATAAAAGTAACTTCATACAATTTCAGAGGACTCCCCAAAACAAAGAGGAATCTCCTGTTGCCACCTGACATCGTATCTACATTAAGGACCAGTGACATAGTCTGCCTTCAGGAAACCTGGTACACAAAACAGGACTTAGGTAATTTGAACATATTAGATAAAGATTTCCATGGGTACGGGGTCTCCACTACGGACACACGTGATGGTATTGTGGCAGGTCACCCCCCAGGGGGAGTTGCAATAATGTGGAGATCGTGCCTAGATAGTGTAATTAAAACCATTGAGACAAATTTAAGCTGGTGTGCCGGAATACAGCTGGAAGTGGGACACAGAAAATTTGCAATATTTGTGTTTACTTACCGTATCAGTGTGCAGAAAATGAAGAACTTTATTTGGAAAAGTTAGGGGAGCTTGGTGGCCTAAGGATTGGAATGCTACCCCTCACGAGTTGGGTGGTTCCATGTTTGCTAAACATGTGTTAAGGTTTTGTGAGGAGCAAGGTTTAATTTTGTCCTCCAAAAACCTGCTTCCAGAAAATAGCTATACATATGTTAGTGAAGCATGGGAGACCAGGTCGTGGCTTGATCATGCAATCTCTAGCTCTGACTTTCATGACTATCTCAGAAATGGCCATAAGATACGACATTACGGATGACGACCACATACCTATAGAATTAACAATCCAAATTAATAAGGCACCGGAAATAACAGAAACTAGCAATAGCATCAAGGCAAAAGTTCCATGGAATGTAATCTCAAATGAAGAGTGCCAAATTTACTGTGATAAAACCAAAGACTTATTAAATAGGGTGCAATATGATGGTAATGGTGTAGCACAATGCAGGGATCCAAAATGTAGTGATGCACAACACAGAAAGGACATTATTAAATTTTACAATAGTATAATAGATTCTTTATCAAAAGCGGGGGAAAGTATTTTTAATAGCCATAAATATAAGTCCTCATTCAATAAGCCAGGTTGGCAAGACTATGTGGCTGACCTGTATCAGGCCTCCAGAGATGCTAGGTCTCATTGGCTTGAAGTAGGTCAGCCCAGACAGGGGCCTATATTTGAACTTCACAAAAGAGCAAAGGCTAGGACCAAATATGCCATTAGATTTATTAAGCAAAATGAAAACCAATTAAGGAAGGAAGCCCTTGCAAAGAGTCTGGCAGAAAAGGATACTAACTGTTTTTGGAAGGACATCAGATCCATGCAAAATTGTAACACACCATTACCTGTCAGTGTTGAGGGGGTTACGGGTGAAGAGAACATTGCGGTGAAGAGAACATTGCTGAAAACTCATTTTAAGGAACTACTTAACAGTGTAAACCAAAGATCTACTAATGGTGCAATTCAATATGTGAAAGATAGTAATTATGAAGACATTAAAGTGACTGAAAGTGATCTTGAAAATGCCATAAGAAAACTTAACCTAAACAAAGCTTGTGGGCTGGATGGTATATATGCAGAACATCTTAAATATGCAGATAAGTTGTTAATAGATAAACTTAGTTCTTGCATCACCAGTCTATTTACGCATGGTGTCCTGCCGGAGTCTATGATATCCGTAATACTTGTTCCTGTCATTAAAGATAAATCAGGTAAAATTACAGCTAAAGACAACTACCGCCCAGTAGCACTTGCTAGTGTGGTGAGTAAGGTAGTTGAAATGATAATGCTAGAAAGAATGTCTGCATATATTGCCACCAGCAGCAATCAGTTTGGCTTTAAGAAAAATCACGGCACAGACCAATGCATATATGTGCTGAAAGAAGTGATTGATACATACAACAAACTAAATAGCTCAATTTTCTCTTGTTTTCTTGATGCAAGTAAGGCTTTTGATAGGGTGTGTCACAAAACCTTATTTGAAAAATTAGTTAACAGGGGAGTGCCTAGCTATATTGTTAGGATACTTATTTTCTGGTATGCTAATCAAAAAATGTGTGTAAGATGGGGCAACATCCTGTCAGGCTCTTTTGCCGTAACCAATGGTGTTAGGCAGGGGGGGATATTGTCTCCATATCTTTTCAACGTCTACATGGATGATCTTAGTCTGGAGCTGAACAAGACTCGCACTGGGTGCTGTATTGGCAGCACCATTGTAAATCATCTCATGTATGCTGATGACCTAGCCTTAATCGTGCCCTCTGGAGCAGGACTGGATAAATTATTAAGAGTATGTGAAAAATTTGGAATCGAACATTCAGTCAAATTTAATCCTATAAAGAGCAATATCATAATATTTAAATCTAACCTTCTATTGAAATCAAAGCTACCTAAATTCCATTTGAATGAAGAAATTATAGAAGAAGTAAGTAAAGTAAAGTATCTAGGACACTATATTTCAAGTGATCGCTCAGATGATGAGGATATGGGTCGTCAGCGAAGGCAACTTTACATGCAGGGAAATTCAATATTAAGAAAATTTCATATGTGCACATGGGATACAAAAATAACATTGTTCAACTCCTACTGCTCACCAATGTATACAGCACAACTATGGTGGAACTATAAGAAAATGACAGTGAATAGACTAAGTATCTCATATCACAATATCATGAAAATGTTTCTGGGGCTCTCAAAATATGAGAGTACAAGTACGCTATGTGCCTATATGAACTTACACTGTTACCAATCACTCATTAGAAAGCTAACATATAAATTCATTCAGCGCCTTAACACTTCTGAGAACAGTATCATTAAAATGCTACAAACTCCAAGCATAGTGTACACCTCTAGGATCCAGGCACACTGGAGGAAGTTGCTCTATATTTAACCTTAAGTAATGATTTCAGGTCTGCTACTCTACAGAATTAGCATACCGGTACTGAACCTCATAGTGCAGTACAGTACCGATATTCCTATTCTGTACTGTAGCAACATACTGTACCGGAAGCTAAATGATGTGAGGCATGGTACTGTACACAATTAGGACAGTGGTTTTGGTAACACAATAGTTTGATGACCACTGTTTTTGGTTGAGGCAGTGCTGAAACTTAAAAAGAATCATGGTACGGACCAGTGCATCTACACTCTGAAGGAGCTAGTGGATGGGTACATCAAAATGAACAGCTCTATTTTTGCATGCTTTCTTGATGCTAGTAAGGCATTTGACAGAGTCTGCCACAATATCCTTTTTGATAAATTAGCAACAAGGAGAGTGCCATCCTATATACTGAGAATCTTGAAGTACTGGTACGCCAATCAAACATTTAATGTAAGATGGGGTAACATTATTTCGGATTCCTTTACAGTAACCAATGGAGTGAGACTGGGTAGTATTCTCTCTCCTTACTTATTCAATGTATCTATGGATGAATTAAGTGATAAATTGAATAAAGAGCAGATTGGATGTTATGGTGGGAATAAAATCATCAACCATCTCATGTATGCTGATGATCTGGTCATTATTGCACCGTCTTCTGCGGGTCTGAGCAAACTTCTTGATATATGTGAATCTTTTGGTAGTAAACATTGTGTTAAATTCAACCCACTGAAAAGTGCTGTTCTTATATTTAGATCAAAATTACTGTATAAAAGTAAACTGCCAAATTTCTCACTCAATAATCAAATTATTCAAGAAGTAAACAAAATAAAATACCTGGGACACATTATCTCAAACGATTGCTCAGATGATGCAGATATCGGCCGTCGGCGCAGACAGCTATATTTACGTGGTAACACCATCTTGAGAAAATTCCACATGTGTAATTGGGAAACTAAAGTCACTTTGTTCCGGACATATTGTTCCTCTATGTACACGGCCCATTTGTGGTGGAAGTATAAGAGAGCCACCATAAATGGTCTGTGTACATCCTATCATAATATACTCAAGATGTTCATTGGTCTCTCTAAATATGAAAGCACTAGTATGGTGTGCACACTGTTGGATGTGCAGTGCTGTCGGGCTGTCATCAGGAGACTGGTGTACAGCTTTTCGCAGCGACTGCAATCCTCCAGTAACACGCTGATTGTAGCTCTTTGGTCTAGTGATCATATCTATGAATCCCGTATTATATCTCACTGGCAGAAGCTGCTGCACACATAGTATGTAATGTAATATATAGGTCTAATTGAACTATGAGCAATGATCTGTGCAATAGGTGTTAACCAACATTGAGCAATAGCCTTAGTTAGCCTATCTGTGTTATATTGTGACAAAATGTGATATGTGCTCTATTCTGTAAATAGGCCTACTGTATTTTTATTTTATTCTTCCAGTTTCTTACAGTAGATCCTCTGGAAAAAGGCAAACTATGCCTGTGTATCCAGCTCAGTACCAGTACTTGCACTGCTGCGGTCGTTCACGGTGTTGGCGGCGGCGGTAGCAGACGCAAAATTTTTACTATTCTGTATTTTTGTTTTATAATCAAACTTCAAATCTTGTCTTCCCCATGCTTTATCAAGATTACTTTCAAACTCCCTTATTGATTCGGAATCGACTACATACTGGGGCAGTGCGTTCCACTCATTTACCACTCTATCACAAAATGAGTTCTTTGCTTTCTCAAGCCTATTTCTTTCTTTGTAAATTTTCTTAGAGTGTCCTCTCGTTCTTGTTCCCTCCCGCATCAAGAAGATACCTTCACACACATCCTCATCGTACTTTCCTGACACTATCTTAAAAGTCTCTATCATATCCCCTCTCTTTCTCCTATATGCCAGTGTCGGAAGCCCCAGTGTCCTCAACCTCTGCTCATAGCCCGCGTTCTTCAACGTTGGTACCAGCTTGCTAGCTCTCCTCTCCTCTGCTTCTATATCCTTTACCATATATGGAGCCCACACCTGGTTCGCATATTCCAGGTGCGGCCTAACCAGCGCTGTATAGAGATTCCTGAAGATTTCTTCGTCAAGTGACACAAATGTCCTCCTTATCAGCCCTACAATTCTATTGGCTTTGTTTATCTTTTCCGCTAAATGTTCTGAGAAATTTAACTTATTGTCTATCACTACTCCTATATCCTTTTCTGCACTCACTTCCTCCATCGCTTCATACATACTGTATCCTACCTTGTCTATCTTGCTGGTCCCAATCCGCATGTACTTGCATTTTTTTGGATGAAAAGGCATTAACCAATGCTCAGACCATCCCTTCATGCCCTCCACATCTCCTTGAAGCAAACCCATATCTTCCTTACTCCTCACTCTTCTATACAGTTTAGTGTCATCCGCATACAGGTATACCTCACTTCCATTAGTTATAACTTCAGGCAAGTCGTTGATAAATATAACGAACAGCAGTGGTTTCCAACACAGATCCCTGAGGTACCCCACTTGTAATTTCCCTCCACCCCGAGCCTATTCCATTCACCAGTACCCTCTGTCTCCGATCTTTCAGGAAGGCTTCTATCCATTTCACACATTTCTCCCCTATATTATAGCTTCTAACTTTCTCTATTAACCTTTTATGTGGGACCTTATCGAAGGCCTTCATAAAATCGCAATATACCACGTCTATTACATCACCATCTTCTAGAATTTGCATCCAATCATCTACCACCTTAATTAGCTGTAGTACCGTCGACCTCCCCGGCAAGAATCCGAACTGTCTCCCACTGAAAAGTTGGTTTGACTTCATATGATCCATTATTCCTTCTCTAATTACCGTTTCCATTAGTTTACACACAGCACTTGTCAAACTGACTGGTCTATAATTCCCTGGGTCATTTCTCTTTCCCTTCTTAAATATAGCTGTTATGTTCGCCTCTCTCCAGTCCATCGGGATTTGTCCTGTATTAAACGATACCTCAAATAACATTTTCAATGGCTCTACTAACATCTCCCCTCCTTCCTTTATGATTCTTGGGTGTATCCCATCCGGTCCCGGTGACTTACTTCTGTTCATTTTTTCTATAGCCCTTCTTATTCTAGCATGGGAAAACTCTATTAGTTCTAGTGCCGGTGCCTGTTTGATGGGAATAGTAGGCACTGCATCCTCCGACTCCACTGTTAGTACCCCCCCAAAGTATTTCCCCAGCACCTCTGCTTTCTCCTTATCACCAGACACCACCATCGTCACTACACACGCAGGGTGGGTGGTGAGAGGACCTACTGTGTTGTTGTGCTGGCTACCCCTACTGTTTCCCGCCACTTTCCACCAGACACCACCACCGTCACTACACACGCAGGGTGGGTGGTGAGAAGACCTACTGCGACCTTCCTGTGCTCGGTGCTGACTATCTGTTTATTTAAATGTGTGCACCGCCATCATGGCAGCCAATCAACCCCTGGAAACGCTTACTGCACCATTACCCACTGATGTTGACAACGGTACGTGTAATGAAACTAATCAAAGTGAACCCAATTTAAATGAGATCCCGACGGCTACTCTTACCTGGAATGATCTTAATGATAACTACACCAAGACTGTACTCCAAAAAAAGTGTCGCGAGTTGGGAATATCACAAATTTGGGTTACTAAAGGACAACTAATAAATATGATATTAGAAAAGAATGAAGTGACCATTTCTACTTCAAATAAAGCTGGAAAAGACAAGACAATTATTGAAGAAAAGGACTTGGAAATAGAAAAGCTTCGAAGTGAAATAAAGAATATCAACTCTACATTACAAGTTTTGAATGAGCGAATTTTGGCCATTGAAGCAGGAAACGGCCGACAACAATTCGAACCAAATACGGAGGTTGTAGCAGTTATATCAACGCCAAGTGAGGAGTTACGACTCTCAGACCAAACCACCATTCAAGCCATGGAGAAGGAAATGGAAAAACGAATCACTGATCAAATCAATGCTGTAGAAGAACAGTTCCGGACCAGAGAGGAAGGAATGAGACAACTAGCAGGTCGAGTCTCTGCTATGGAACAACGGATCCTGACTGAAGAGCAACACCCACCAACAGAAAATTCATCAGGACAACAGGACCGTGGTAAAGAGGCAATGGAGCGACTACATCAACGAATCACCGAGTTGGAGGTTCACTACCAAGGGGACCGAGACGTCCCTGAAAACAGGAGCAACGTTGACAATGGAGGTTCGTCACAGCGCACAAATAGGACTCTACTCCTGGGAGACACCAACTTCAGCGAAATACTTACTTCAGATCTCAACAGTAAATGCTCAGTTAGAACAATACTAAATGCAAATGTTGATTTAATGAAATGCTGGGTAGCAGAGAAGCTAAACTGGATACCAGATACATGTATTATTTACTGTGGTTTGTATGACTTATTGGAAGACAAATCACCTGAAGTACTAGACAATATTGGTTACCTAATAAGAGAACTGAAAGATAAGAATGAAGCAATGCAAATATTCATTTGTCAAATTGTACCTAGCCTGGAGCAAGATATTTTACACGCTAGAATAAACAATCTAAATGAGCATATCCTAAATTGGAGTAATGCAAATGATATAAGAATAATAAAACCAGAACTTGCTTTCAGACTCGGTACTGGAGATATCGATGAACTCTGCTTTTACTCGGAAGGGAATACCAAGGGTATGACACTAAACAGGCTTGGAGTTATACGGTTATTAGAAGTTATGCAAAAACAATGTTCTAATTTTAGTCTTTGTTCTAACTGGAATGAAACCAAGCATGGTGTTACTCTCCCTTATAGTTATCATAACACTGACTCACAAACCAAGCATGGTGTTACTCTCCCTTATAGTTATCATAACACTGACTCACAAATACAAGAGAGTAACCAGGTGCCTAGAAATAATAGATATGAAGTTAGTGCATGGCAGGATTATCCACATAGACATAGGCATGAATATAACCATAGAGAAGGACCCACAAATCAAGGACACTATACTGATAGGCACAATAGAAATGACTATCACTCATCACATGGTACACCTTTTATGGTGAACGATCGCTTTTGGTAGCAGGTCCTAAAATATGGAATAGGTTGCCGAGATCAGTAAAGGACACAAATAACCTAAACACGTTTAAGCATATATTAAAAGATTATATTCTGAAACATGAAATGGATCTATAAACAAAAAAATTAATAATACTGTAACTGTCATTTTTTTTTATAGATATTGAAGAATATGTATATATATAATGTATGTATTTTAATATTTTTTTTAATGTTTTATGTGAAGAACCATTGTAAAATGGAAAAATAAATATTCTGATTCTGATTATCAGTCTCCGCTCTACTCCCATCATTCAACCCCCCTACCAGCTCTGGGATCCCTACTCTTGTTAACTTTTCCTGAATGTACTTCCAGAATATTTTTGGATTTTCCTTCACATTTCTAGCTATCTCTCTCTCCCTCTCCTTCACCCCCCTCCTTGTTTCCCACCTTATTTTATTGTTTATTTGTCTGCGTTCCAGATCCACTTCTTTAGCCTCTATACTAGACCCCCTGTTCTTTTTTAACAATTTTAATCTTTCCCACAATAGTTTCTTTCTTCTAATCAATATCCAAAGCTTTCTTTTCATTGGCAAATCTGGGTTAGTTCTTTTCCTCAATTTTGTTTTATCCTTATATTCCCTTACTGGTACACTTTTGGATACAGCATTCTCCAGTTTGACTCTAATTTTCCTCCACATTCCTTCAGCGTCTTCACCGTTCAAGTATTCCCCCCAGTCAATGTCCAAACACCGTCTCAGCAGCTCATAATCTGCTCTATCATACATGTATATTTTTCTATTGTTTCTATTATCCCTCTCTGATTTAATGTTACAACTAAAGCTTATACAGGCATGGTCACTACGACCTATAGGGCTATCCACATTAACATGTTCCACTATATCCTCTTCATTGCTAAAAATCAAATCAAGTACACTCCCCTGCGTCCCATCTCTATATCTTGTCATCTCTACAATATGTTAAAAAACAATCTCTCACTGTCTCTATAAACTTATTTTCCAGGCTACCCTGTCCCGCTGGAGTAGTACAATTTGCCCAGTTGATCCTTGGCAAATTGAAATCTCCAATCAAAATTTTTATATTTGTTCTCTCTATTATCTATCTCCTCCATTGCTTTCAGTAGGTTATCATCCTCTCCCCTGCTATTATTTGGGCTTCTATATATAGAGGCAATTAGAATTGATCCTCTTACACATTTTACTTCAATACACAAATACTCACAATACTGCTGTCTCATATCCACCTCATTAACCTTGAGCTCTTTTCTTACATAAATAAACAGTCCTCTTCCAACCTCTGCTCTAATAGCATTTCTCTCATATAACTCAAAACCCTCCAAACTATATTCCACCAGTTCAACACTTCTTGCTGGTGGCTGTGTGAGTGTACGTGTGGATAAAAACAATCATGGTGTAAAATTAAAATGTAAAACTTGCAAACTAAACAAACCAAAATTGGGACAAGGACAATATAAAGTCAAATTAAATTATCAAAATCGCTATGTGGAAACAACGCTTACTAAAATGAAAATTATTAAATAAAAGAACACACAATCCCACATAGGGTGTACATTACTACATGAGCAAGTTAATCTGTTTCCCAAGCAAACTAATCGCACATATAACAACGCACTATCGTCACGTTAAAGGAAGTAGTCAAGTTTGGGAAGTCCGGGACGTTCTGGCAAATTTTACTAAACTCTGCATGAATAAAGAAACTACATGTTAAATGTCAAAATATTATTTAAAATCAAATTTGCAACATGACAAGACATTAACAATAGTACAAAATACAAATATTGATAAGATATCTATACTATTACAAAATAATATATAAAATACAGTACAGTCGGCCCCGCAAGGGTGCGCACTAAAAGGGTGCGATTCTCCAACCGTGCGGCAGATGTCTGTGTGGTGCTTATAATCCAAGGGTGCGAAAAAAGCGCGAAAAAAGCAAAGCGTGCGTTTTTTTCGCCCAATAACCCCTGAAAAACATGAACTAAGGAAAGAATACCTGTACAGTATAGAAATGTGATTAGATATTAAATAGAATATGGGTATTACACTCACTTTGGATGGTTTATGTATGTGTGGAGGTTGGGATGTTGGTCTTACTGAGGGTCCGAGGCTGCCCCCATGCCCCCATGCCCACATGGGGGCATTTTACACCTGCTGCCCCTAACCCACCGCCCAGGGCGATCGTGTTACCCACCAAAACATAAGTGAAAGTTCTTGATTTAGAACAGAAAAAACAGTTACTAGACATGTTGGCTAGAGGTGAGAAACAGGCAAATGTGGGTAGACATTTTGGTGTGGGCATGGGGGCAGCCTCGGACCCTCAGTAAGACCAACATCCCAACCTCCACGCATACATAAACCATCCAAAGTGAGTGTAATACCCCTATTCTATCTAATATCTAATCACATTTCTATACTGTGCAGGTATTCTTTCCTTAGTTCATGTTTTTCAGGGGTTATTGGGCGAAAAAAGGGTAAGTTTGAAGAGTCCCCGGACTACATAGTGAATTTCCCATAGGCTCTTAAGCTCCAAGGGTGCGTTTTACAAGGGTGCGCGCATGTCTCGGACTTAGGTAACCGCACCCTTGTGGGGCCCACTGTACAAATAATTGCAAAATATGAAGTAACAACAGATTTAAACAAGAACAATAAATTTAAAAAATCATCAATATTAATAATAATAATAATAATAGAAAAAGATAAACAGACAAAAATACAAAAAAGTAAGCAGAGGTTATACAAGAAACTTCAAGTTAAATAATGCTTGATTAAAATTATTGATGTCAAATTTTAGAATACAGTCACAATAATTGACCCTAAAAAGATTAAATTTATGGAACAATTTACTTGCCTCAAAACCTCTGTCCACTAAGAGTCTGTATAGTAACCTAGCTCTAGCCCAAAAGTCATCTACTTTAGTGCAGATTTTACAAAATCTTATTAATTGGGAATAAAAACAATTATAAGTTATTTTACTATCGATATTACTACTAGGGAAAGGAAAGTTTATTACGTTAAAATTAAAATCATCAACTTTGTGATATACTTTAAGTATGCACTGTTCATTAACAATCTCTATATTTATATCAAGAAAATTTTCAACTTTATAATTTACGTTACATTGTGTGAGGGGAATAGAATTAGGGTAAATAAGTTTAGCAACTTGATTAAAATTTAACAAATTGCAAACAAGAATATCATCAATATATCTACTATTATTACTTAACAGTTTAGCAAGTGCTAATTTTTCTGGAATTTTATTTTTCTTGCTACTGTCAACTAAGTCTTTTATATATTTAAATTCTAAAGCAAGCAAGAATAAGTCTGCAATTAAAGGGCTAGCATTTCCACCCATAGGAATTCCTAATATTTGTTTGAAAGTGTACGGCCCGAATCTAACATAAGTATTGAAAAGGAGGAATTTAATCTTTAAGTTTAGTTCTATCAAAATATACAGAACTAGTGGGAGTAGAGCTAAGTGATGCATTATTAAAATATGTATAAACATTTATGAAATAATTACCATTCCTAACGAACCTGTCAAAGTGCAAATCTATAATAAAGCAAAGCTCTGAATATACTAAATCTAAAGGCAAATTGGTATACAAAGTTGAAAAGTCGAAGCTATGTACCGAGGTAACTTTCGGCATGGTATTTATTTTATCAATAACTTCTAACGAATTGTCAACACTCCAATAATAGTTAATGCCAGTTCTTCTCATGATGGTATTACAATATCTTTTATGAGTACTTTTAATGTATTTTAAGCAATTTACGACTTGTTCTGATAGAGTTTTAGTGGTAGCAAATTTTGCTCCGGCAATAAAGCGATATTTATAAGGTCTTTTATGAAATTTAGGTAACATGTATAATTTTGCAATGCACTTGTTCTTATCAGAAAGTTTAATATCAAATATTATATTTTTCTTGGTATGTTCATCGATTAAGTTATCAATATTCGGATTATTTTGAATTTCATAAACAGAATTACCGCAAATATTTTTACGTAATAAGTTACCCTTAATACCTAATTCTTTTTTCATATTTTCAAGATAAAATTTCTTACATGTGAAGCTATAATTATTGCTGGCTTTATCTACTGTAGTGATTACAAAATGTTTATGTAAATTTATTAAATCAGCTTTAAGCTTATTATAATTATAGTCTATAAAATCTGAAAGATTAAATTCATTTTTAAGCGAGAAAATTGTATTTCTAATTAACTTAATTAATAATTTAGACCATGCTTCTAGTTCTCTCGCATTGCAGCACGCAATTTTTAACAATTTATCTTTTCATTTATTGACTGAAAAAACAATATCTTTTAAAATTATGTCCCATGTTACTTTATTACTCCCTATTCTAAATTTAAACCCTTTACGACATAGCTCCGCTAATTTGTCGTTTGCAAAATGTTTAACTAGTTCTACATCACCTGTTAATATGTGACATATCGGACTATAAATGAACTTTGCTAGTGCATCACGTCTGCTAGCTGGCATATCCATGAGTCTTTCACACACGCATTTATTATTATTGAAAATATCATTATCTGAAAGATTTCCTAAAACTTTATTATAATTACAAATAATAGACCCAACAGGTCGTTCATATGAATACACTATTAATGGTTTGAAATCTTTACAACCATCTGGTAACATGGACTTAACTTTCTTTGAATTAATAAGACTGTTAACATTAATTTTGTCTAAAATTTTAGAGGAATAATTTAAAGTGGACATGACTTTATCTTTAATACGGTTATCTTTGGATTTCTTAGAATTAGCTCTAATATATCCCATAAAAGCAAAGACTATATTCTTAAATTTATTTGTGAAATTATGTTTATTATTTAGAATATTTTCTATAAAAGGAGCAAAACTTTTCTTTTGTAGGCCTTTCAATGAGTCTTAATTTTTTAATTCCGAAATTTCGATATAATGAATATAAATTATTAACAATAATTTTAATATCAGACCTGCTTTTCTTTTTATTAAATGTATTAAGTCTTCTATTACCGTGTCTACCAGGTCTTCTGTTTAAAACAGGGAAGTTAAAATATGGGTTATTAAAATCGTTTTTTAATAAATCTTTATACAAAATGTTGCCTACATTTTTTATTTGATTGTTAAGTCCAAATGGATAGATGGTCATTAATTTTCCAATCCAATAATTTTCTCTCAAAAACATTTTGATTACTTTGAACAATTTCTATAATTTTGTATTTACAATCAAATTTAGTACAATCTGTGTTAAAATGCTTATATAGAAGAATCTTGGAGTCGATGCCGTTCTTAATTCCTGATCTATGCCCGTAGGCTCTTTCTCTTAAACATTGCTCCGTCTTTCCAACATATTGTATACCACATTTCTCACAGGTTATTAAATAGATAACATTCTTTACTTTACATGGAGATGTTACATTAACAGAAGAATTTAGAAAAAAAAAATTTGTATTGGTAATGTAACTTTTAAAAAATGTTTGATGTTCAAAATCAAATTCATTCACACAGAGTTTACATTTACAGTTATCATCGAAAAGACGCCGGTTATTTTCATTATTATTTTTCATTATTTAAGTTTTTATAATTTTGCCGGGTGCGAGGGTACATAGAATATTCTGACACATAGTCCGTGGCCGGTCCTGGTTCAAATGCAACAATATCCCTAAATATTACCAAAAAAAACTTGCTCACAGAAAAAGCGCTCGTGTGACACCGGCTTTAGTGTTACATTTTACCTTTAATACTATAGTCCGTTCATTGTAGTTTGGGCAGAAATCGTAACCTCTGACCTCTGTAACTCAAAAAGGGCTAGAACAAATGAGCTGTCAATTTATACACATATTCCCTAGCCAAGAGAGCGGTTAATGGAGAGGCGTAGACAGATGGAGACAGGTAGGTATATATAGAGGGAGATAGATAGAATAGATAGATTGGGAGGCAAAAAGAGATAGATAGATTTATAGATGAATGAAGGAGTAGATAGGTAGAAAGGAAAAAATATATAGATAGATAGATTGGGAGGCAAAACGAGGGATAGATAGATATATAGATGAATGAAGGAGTAGATAGGATACAGGGTACAGGTAGTTCATCAAAAAAATAAAAAATAACAAAGAACAACAGTAAGAGCAATAGATAGAACTAATTTCAACAAAATTTCTTCCCACACCTCAGTTATGCCTAGAGAAGGAGGCGAGGGAGGAGGCAAGGGAGAAGGAGGCGAGGGAGAAGGGTTTTCTAAACTAACGGTTACTAACTCGGTTATCTTTTGCCAGTGAAACCTGATTTCAAGAGACATCTCGATCATTTCTTTGAGATTAAACTTCACAACATAAGGGAGAAGGTTCTTCGCAATTAGTATAGTCACTTTTTCTTGCTGAGACTTGATCGAAGGCAGTTTGAAATCCTCCATTTCTCCAGGTGCCTCTGATGAAGAGCCAGTGTGTGCCACATACCCTCTGTCGTTCCGTACTCTGCTTGTTGAGGGGATCTTCTTCACGAACTGATAACTGGAAAGGGCATCATGTCAATATATAAATAATTATACATAGCACAGTGCACAACCCTCTCCAGCTACTACCTCTGGCCTGTGTGTGCAATGAATAACCTTGGTTTTGTTAATATTGACTCTTAAACCCTTGCTCGCCATGCCCTCTCTCCAATCTCTGAATTTGGCCTCAGCATCCTGTAACTGGAAGAAATTGTACTTTCCCTTTTGGTATATGTTGTTGTTGTTGTTTTTCCCCAAGCTGCCTGGCCGAACAGCCCCAAGGCCCCGAGCAAGGCCAAGGCCATAACTGAGCGCCCCCACAGAACCCTTCCTGCCGACCACAATAAAGCCTGGGTGACCGAAGCCACTCCATGGCGGGGAGCTGAGGAGGGTGCGGAAACGCCCGGGAAACCAAAGCCCCACCCAGGGCCCTGTGCCCCTCAGCAATTATGAAGAGAAAGTTGAGGGGCAAAGGAAAGATGTGACGCTTTGGCTTCCAATCTTGGTAGATTAGGAGGTCAATCCACGCAAGAGACGCCGTCACTTGAGATCTAGAAAATATATAAGTAAAAGGAACAGTCAGAGTAAGCTATGGGTATGGCAGAGATCGCTCAGTTCTCACTCTGATAGACCAGCCCATCACCACATGACTAGAACCCAATCCTCTCAGCATCAGCTAGGAAAGGCCCTAGAAAGCCGCCTTTGGTGGGGGGATAGCTCCCCTATTTCAACCCTTTTTGGGGTTGGTATATGTTGTAAGGTTTGACTTAACTGTAAGACTTTTTTCCCCTTCATTCACTCTTCCCTATATTTAAGGGAATGTATCGTTTAACACCTTAAGAGCGGCCTAGGCGGTATATAATATGTAGCCACCAGCGGGGTGTTTTTACCCAAAATAGGGCTGTTTACGTGATCATTTTCATGCCTAAATAAGACCCAGAGCGTAAAACAAGTATCTATCCCTGAAAGGGCATAAACAGCTTTCCAATGACACCACAACGATCCTTGTATGACTGCTAGTTTTCTTGCAACAACCGCGCAACACGAGTGCAAAAAACCATGTAATTCGGTACTTTCCCCATACATTTCACTATGTAGCGAGTGTGAGAGGGTGGAGGAGGGTGGGATTCATGTCAGTTGGTCCGCCGCGGTGGTCTGGAGCAGTCATATGCTCGCTACTCTCCTGCCACCACTTTTCTCTCTCTCTCAGCAACATTACGTGCTGAAATTGCCGCACGACCTATGTCGCACGCTGCCACATAGTCTAAATTTATTTCACTCGACTTATGTTGCGCGCCGCCAATAAGGGTTAAGTAACCCTTGTCTATGTAAAGAGGGAATTAGCCTAGATCAGGAGAACTAATATTCTCAAATCTATTTAAAATACTTTCATGACTAATTTATCCATTCATCCCTTTTGTTATTCCCTGTAAAAATCCTTCCTTTTTTAATTTAGAGTAATGCCCCCTTGTGTAAAAAGACCGCAATTCCTACCCAAGCGACGCCACCCTTTGTGGTCACCCTCCCCTTTTTTGGCGGGATCCCTGGGACTGGCCCTCGGCCCCTCACTGTCGTGACCCCAGGCCTACGAGAGAGACACCTACCTACCCCCCAGTCTCTGTCATCATTCCCCGCTTCTTTTCTGGACTTAGGCTTCCTTTCCCTCAATTCAGAGGTTTGTAATTAAGGTTTATAGTGTTATAAGGTATTGCTTATTCAGTTAAGTAAGTACTAGGTGTGTAATGTAGGAAGTATTGCTGTGATTGACAAATTTGTGAACTCGAGCCTACCATCGGGTTGGTCGACAGGCACCCCTCACCTGCCAAGTGCCTACAACCATTCAAATTTCCCCATTATCATTGTGTTCACTAAAACTTAGTCTGTGCACCTTTGCTAAGTGTTATTCTGATATTTTAGACTTTGTTATTCCAAATTAACTTCGTGTGTAATAATTTCAGTCAGAGGGACGCCATTTGATGGCCTTCCAATTCTTGTGTTTTTCCATAATTCCCGACCAAACTTAGGCTAGCCTATTTTGCTAGTTTGTCTTTCACCGTTTTACATAATCCTGAGGTAGTGCGAGAACACCTAGTTAAGAGTAGAATTGAGGACGATGATGTTGATTAAAATGCTTTTGAAGTTTGACCGCCATTTTAGGATTTAGACCATCTCGCATTTCGGAGAGACGACCAGGTTGAGTAAATTACTAATGTAGCAGTTGTATTGTATGTTTAGAACTTGTTCATTACTTTGAGTTTATAAAACCATGCATTTTGGTAAATATGATTGTATTTTAATGTGTAAATCAGGAAAGGACATTCGTTTGAGATCGTGTCCTTGAGTTTTGTTTACCTTTCGTGTCTCCGACGTTCCAAAGTTAGGCCTATTCAGATAAGTATTTATAACTAACGTCTCCTAGGCCTGGTTATTGTTAATTTTAAATGTTTTTACTGGGTTATAGTGTAAAGAGTTACTAGTTATCTTGATTTAGAGGTCCTTATTTCCCAACCCCAGTACTGTCAAATTTCGGACCCCCATTGGGTCGGGTTTATTTCAGATGATTATTTGTTCTTACCAATTGTTACTTAAAGTTAACTAGTGAAAAGGCCGTTTAGGTATGGGTACTTGCTGAATTATTATGGTAGGTTATATGATTTTACATTTTAATTAGGCTACCTAACTTTCACCTAGCCTAATTGGAAGTACAGTAGGCTATTATTAATTATTGTGCTTTTAGAGTGTATTATGAGTATTGATTGCTATGATATAATTATGTTTGACATGGTCTAATGAACAGAGTTGCCTTGCAAGGGATGGAACGCTGTAGTGAGATTCTGGGCAGCTGATTTCAGGGGATAAGTGACTCGAGTTACAGTAGGAATAACGTTAAGCTTTGTTTGAGCCTTGTGTAGCACCCTCCGCGTCGAGCAGTCCAACCTGTTAAGTTTGACCATGACAATTACCTTTGATTTATGCCATTATTGTATTGATTTGACTCCATAGATATGCTGTGTAATTATGTATTCCCAATTGTGTGTAGAGTACTGCTGAGTAACATATGTACCTGTACTCAATGAGAGGATCTTTGGATGCCTTAAGAGATTATTTCGGTACTGTACTGTAATGTCATAATTTGATCTGTCATTGTATTTCTGTACTTATATTAGCTCATCTATTTTTATACGTTAATAGGAATCCATGTATTTTTATATGTTTATATTAGCCTATATTTTTTATATGTATTTGTTTTAGTATTACTGTGTACCGTAATTAGGATATTGATTAACCCCATTATTAAGGGTTAGCTATATCTCAACCGAGGGTTAAGAATGTATTCGACTTACCAGGGAACCAGTTTGGGACTGAGTCGATGTGATGCTGAATTGCTGATGGCGGAGAATCGGAGATTCACCCCTCCCATTGGCTGAGTGCAGGATGCTGAACTCTTATACTGTACGAGGGTTCAAGGACCGCAGGAAGACGTATGATTACCCCCTATACCTCAGGATACGGTAGGCCGAAGAGACGTAAAGGCAAGCCTGGCCGATACCGGTATCTAGCGGAATTGGGATTTTAATACTGAGAGGAATGGGGTGGATACAGACAGCAAGGTTCGAGTCCTACTCCTAAGTTAAGAGACTGTCCCAGTACGGTAATGGATTGGTCCCAGGTTAATGGTATAGAGATAATTAGATACGGTACCAATATTAAGAGTTGTAACCGGTAAGATGTTCCTTACTGTATTAATATCAAGCTGAAGATTACTGCAACATGTTTTTATCTATCCTCCCGTACCTATTTGGATCTAAATGTGTTGTCAGGATGGTAAATCGGAGCCGTCAGTATTAAATTGGTCTAAGAGTAGTACCGGTAGCCTAACCGAGTTAAAGTCTTGTCAACCAACATTGAAGGTGAAGTTCTTGATTGGTCTTTGCTAGCCTCCGATTTATCCTACTGTCCTAATGTACCTGAATAATGAGCATGAGTCACGATTGCATAAAGAATAAGAAAACCATGGGGACGGCCAGTTCACCTGAAGGTGGGCGATCAAATAATTCGAATGAATTACCGTTCCCAAAAACATCCTTATGTGATATCTAGAAAGTAGAGAATATGCTAGGTCTCAGTGGGGTTTTTGTGGTTCTTTGGTCTTATCATCGTGTCAGAGTTGCAGCCTTTCCCCTTCCTCGAAGGATGTTGGATGTGGGTCAACCAAACAGGGGTGTCCTCTCGTTAAGTAGAATGCAATAACGGGGTTGTCGTCATCTCTTCCTTTCTATCCTTGAGTACCTATTTTCCACCTTCGCAGCTTAATCTATCTTTTTCTGTCTCTCCCTCTCTCTTGTTCGCAGCAGAAGGGAAGTGAAGAAGAAAGAGAGAACCCCCCCCCCGTTACAATCCTACATACTGTCAGCTATTAGGACTAAATCGTCTGCATAAAATAGTTCCAACGGGAGTCCGCCTCTAAAAACTCTAGACAGCGCCTCAAAGACCATAATAAAGAGGAGCGGGCTTAACACTGAACCCTGATGGACTCCAACACGGACTGCGAACTCATCACTCAGTACACCCTTCACCCTCACCGAACTTCGCGAATCCTCATACATCGTCATTATCACACGCACCAGCCACTCTTCCACACCATGTTTCCTCATAGCCCACTGCACAACATCTCTAGACACCCTATCAAAGGCCTATCCAGGTCTACAAACACAAAGTAAAGATCCCTGCCTTTTAGTAAGTATCTTTCCTGTATCTGCCTGACTATGAAGATAGCATCGGTTGTACCACGTCCTGGCATAAAACCAAACTGCATATCATCAATAGAGATGCTTTGCCTGATCAAACCCTCAAGGACTCTCTCACAGACCTTCATGATTTGGTCAAGCATTTTCAGGCCCCTATAATTTCCTCTATCTAGCGCATCCCCTTTTCCTTTGTATATATTTACTATTACACTTTTGAGCCAATCCTCTGGGATTTTCTCATCTTTAATAATGGCGTTTATCAAATCAGTGACTAAGTTTACACCAATCTCCCCCGAGGCTTTTATCATCTCAGCGACAATGTCGGAGCAACCTGGAGCTTTACCGTCCTTCATTTTATTGATTGCGTCGCTCACTACAGCTGGTGCTATCAAAGGAGGGGGCACAGATATTGGTTTTTCGATACTAAGCTGTTCCTTATCCCATTCAAACTCTACATTTAGCAATCGTTCATAGTGTACTGTAGGATCTTCCAATAATGCTAGGGGAACTCCATAAATAAGACACAGGAAGATGTAGCTCTTGTTTACTTCTCAAGCGGTAGCTGTACATAGTTGCTAGATCGGTATCACAGTGTTGCCAAATCCTACATCTCCCCTCCAAGATCATTACATATTTGTTAAAATGGATGGAATGAATCTGAGAACATAAAACTCTTCTAGAATGAGGGAGAAAATAATACATTGTAGCTAAGTAATATGAAAAATAAAACAACTCGCCTTAACCCTTGTCTATCGGCGCGCAACTTATGTCGTGTGAAAGAAATTTGGACTAAGTGGCGGTTCACAACTTATGTCGTGTGCCATTTTCAGCACGTAATGTTGCAGAGAGAGAGAGCTGAGCGGTGTGAGGAGCGTAGTAAGGCTATGACCGTCGCACACCACCGCGGTGGGCCAACTGAAGTGAAAACCACCCTTCCTTCCCTCCTCACACTCGCTACACAGGGAATTATGTAGGGAAAGTACCTAATTACATGGTTTTTGCACTCGTGTTGCGAGATCGTTGCAAGAAAAACGTACAAGGATGGTTGGGGTGTTATTGGAAAGCTCTGTTTATGCCCTTTCAGGGATAGATACTTGTTTTACGCTCTGGGTCTTATTTAGGCATGAAAATGATCACGTAAACAACCCTATTTAGGGTAAAAACACCCCGCTGGGCGGTACATATAAATTACCGCCTAGGCCGCTCGTTAGGTGTTTAGTGACAGACAAAGTCTGAAAAAAAAAAATCAATACAGTACTGGTATAACAAAGTATATAGGCTATACAGTACTGGTACGACATAGTAAGTCTGAAAAAATCAATACAGTACCAGGCTAAATAGGTTCCTCGTGACCTCATCCGTTAACCCTCCAGCCCCGGGGGCTATAGCTCGCGACTGTGCTGCGGTACTGGGTGTTTTGACGATCTTTGGGCTATGTTAACTACTCTGTAAGTCAATGAATATGGCATGTAATGTTATGAATAAAAAAGAATAATGTTCCACAAACCTTCCTCTGTCAAATGGCGTTGAGTAGAGGTCTCTAGCCCCTCTGGTTGCATAATGGTGAGCGCGGGAAGACGAGTGCTTTTCGGCGGAAAATTCTTCCCGCGTTCGGACGCGTCGCCCCGGCTACGACGCACCTAGCCGCTCGTCGCGCCAAAGTATTTATCTCCCTTAGACGATTTTAGTGTTTGATATTGAGAATGTGATGTTTATTTGATATTTTTATAGTTATTTTGAGGCCAATTATAAAGTATGTTTATTAGGGTATCACTGTCACTGATATTGCTAATTTTCACTCGATACCGTACATTTTATTAGTAATTGAGGTAGGTTATTGTTGTATTAGGCACTGATTATTCGTTATCACAGGTGTTTATTATACTTTGGCCATCAAATATTAGGTCTTGCGTCACTTTCACTTTGACAAATATGCTTTAGAGAGTGTCACTGTCACTGATAATGCTCATTTTCACTCGATACCGTACATTTTATTAGTAATTGAGGTAGGTTATTGTTGTATTAGGCACTGATTATTAGTTATCACAGGTGTTTATTATACTTTGGCCATCAAATATTAGGTCTTGTGTCACTTTCACTTAGTTATATGATTTGTAAACGTTTTATATACAATTTATTGTCTTTTCACTGATTTCTATATTTCTATAGGTTCTAATCATATGAATGTCACTTGGTATATACATATGTGTCACTTTCACATATTATTATGGTGTAATTGTAATTGTATCAATTTTCTCATAATACATGACTTTTGTATTACAATAAATAGGTTTTCTTCTACTTTTTGCCTATATATAATTATAGTGTATATATTGTCATTTTATTTGGCAATTTCAGTATGATTATTAGAACTCCAGCTTGGAGTGGTAATCAAAGAAGCACTCTAAAGCACAGAGTGCCACCTTGCACTCCACACACTCCATGGTTGACTTTTTACCTGGCCTCGGCCTCACCCTGCTGTTGTAGCAGACATGGCACCGCTTCTGCTGCATTCTTCCTGATTCATTCTGAGGCAGGGAACCAAGCCTGTGCCTAATCAAGTATTGAGCACACTGCAAGCGGTCAATAACGGCGGGCCCAGGATGTGCCACTGCCCTCTGTGGCGTAGCATACTTCTCCAGGAGCTCCGTCAACACCTGCTTTTGGAACCTCCGCAGGCTATTGAACTTCATGGTGTGTTCACATTCCGAAGCTTGTATATATTGTAGGCATTCAGAACTGACATGTCCACCATATGCAGAAAGAACTTTTTGTACCATCTGCACGAGGTACGCAGGCAGTCAATGAAGCCTATCTGCATGTCGGACTTGTCCACCAGCCTCATGTTGATGTTGTAGTCCAGGACAGCATTGGGCCTGGTCACCCTGGCCTGGGTGCGGCGATCCACCTTGCCAGTCTCCACCATTTCCCCCTTGTGGATGGTGGTCAGGAGGTTGACCTTCCGCTGGTCGTGCCAGTGGATAGCCAGAATGGGCCCCGACTTCTTCCGGAACACATCGCCTTTCTTTGTCTTTGGAGGGAAAGGTGGCATGCCCTTCCTTTTCCCTCGTACTGTGCCTACAGTCCCCGTCTTGCGCTCATGCAGGTACAGTACTGTGAGAGAGTGGGGGACGTGTAATAATTGTCCGTGTAGAGGACGTGATTGTTATGAAAGTAGCGGTCCATCATGGCTTGCACCACTGCTCCGCCAAAGCCAATGAGGGGGTCCACAAGCAAGTCCCCTTCCTTCCCGCTGTAGACCAGGAAGTCCAGGACATAGCCAGTTTGGCAGTCGCACAGCACAAAGAATTTTATGCCAAAGCGATGTCTTTTTGAGGGGATGTACTGCCGGAAGCTGAGTTTTCCCCGGAACAGCACAAGAGACTCGTCAATGACGACCTTGCGGACGGGCTTGAAGTAGGAGGTGAAGCGTTCTCGCATCATCTCGTACAACGTACTAATCTTCCACAGCTTGTCACCGAGGTGGACGTCGGTGTTGGTGACAAGATGGAGCGCTGCGAGGATATCAAGGTACCGGTCTCGAGACATATATTTCCCGAAGGCAGGGGTGGATATCAGATCATTGGTGATCCAATAGTCAGGCAACCTATGCTTCTTGACATGAGGCATTAGCATGGTGAGTGCCAGGAACACCATGAACTCTTTATGAGTCACTGGGGTCCACTGCCTCATGTGGCCCTTGGTCACCTTGCCCAAAAAGTGGACCTGGAATTGGTGCTGCTTATTTGTCTCTTTGACAACATAGCCTACCACCTCCTCATCAAAGAAGGCCTCAAATAGTTCGTGTGGTGGAGCATTGGGGCCTGCAGGAAAATTTGGGGTAATGCCTGAACCCTCCAGTACCTCATCAAAAGCTGGCACATCAGGGTTGTATCCATCCCCATCAACTACGTCTTGCCACTGAAAAACGTAGAATGGGTCTTGTCTACGCTGACGAGGAGCTCCAGCTGGTGGCCCAGCACGCCCACGGCCAACTCGGGAGGCGCGCGCCCTAGGGCGGCGAGGGCGGCGGCCAGGACGCCGGGCCAAGCAGATGGGTCGAGGGTCGTCGATGTCCATATAGTCATCGTCAGAGTGGTCATCTTGCCCTGACGGTGGACCTATGTAATCATGGCCAGAGTCTTCAGAGAGGTGCCCTTCATCATCAGTGGCCCCCACATAATCTGGCGGGGAACCAGTGATGCGTGGGCGGCGTGCGGGTGGGCGAGGTGGGGAAGGAGTGGCAGGTGAGGCTGTGTCCCCCCGAGGTCCTGGGCTCCTTGGCCTGCGACGAGTGACAGAAAGCAATGTTTCACTGTCACTAGGCCCAGGTATTGGTGATGCGAGCTCAAAGACTTCTTCAGGAAGACATGTTGAAGGCGGGAGAGGTGGGGAGGACCGTGGGGAAAGTTGCGGGGACGTATGGCTGGGGCCGGCAGGGGTGGACGCCGCCGCGGGAGCCTCGAACAAAACTCTCTTACTTTTCTTATTTTTTTTGGTATATTTCCTGCCTTTCCCCTTTTCGGCAGCAGTATGTCTCCTGTCGGGGGACCTAGGAGGCAAATAGGCCGAAAGTGGGGGGTCCTCAACCCTTGGCAGTGGTGGGGGTGGTGGGGAAGAATGCGGGGCATCCGGGTCATCTTGGGTGGCGTGGGTAGATAAGGGAGACAATGGCGGGCGAGAAGGGTCACCACGCTCACCCTCACTCACAGCCTCATCCTCACCAAGTATTTTTGCTTGTTCCCTAGCTGCCGCGGCCGCCTTCTCAAGTATTTTCTGCCTACTGTATATAAGTGTAGCTTGAAAGGCGATTTACCTGGGGAAGGGCTTGGCGTCGTGTCACTTATGCGAAATTTGGTGAGTGACCTTGAACTCTCCCACTCACTCACTCTCTCAAGTTCACTGTCTTTAGGTAAACCAGCTTCCTCAACAACTGGTACATCACCTTCATCACTGTCATGTTCTCTCGCAAATCCCAGGAATTGCTCTTCTTTCTCACTCATGGCCATAATCACTCGACTTATAATTACTGGAGTCGTCACTGACTATATCATCAACAATATACTTGGCATCAGCACGCTCATATAGTCTCAATGTCGTCTCAATACCTCCGGGAGATAACACATTTAGGCGATGGCGTCGGGGTAAGGCGCGACGAACTAGCAAGGGCGTCGTAGGAAGCACGGTATCGGACACAGCGGAATCACTATTTGGCGTACTGTCCATGATGGCGTCGGGGTAGATACTGTTGCTGTGGCGTCGTTTACGCCTGGTGGCGCCACCTACCGTCCCACGACACCAAAAATTTACGCGCGGCATTCGAAAGCACGCACGCAAGGAATGGGCGTTCAAGAGCCCTTCCGGGTTGCGCGGGCCGAGTTTGTTATGGGCGTTCAAGAGCCCTTCCGGGTTGGAGGGGTTAAACCACTAACTAAAAAAAAAAAAAAAAAAAACAGTACTTGTCGAATTATGACGACAGAAGGTGAAGGGTAGCTTTAAGTCAAAATCCTTCGAATTGTTTCTTATATTTCGAAGGTAAACTTATATAAAGGGTTATTAGGTTTAAGGTTTATAAAATGCAGTCTCGTGTACGAGTTCATATCTACCAATTGGTTTGCTTCAATCAAAGCTTCAGGAGCATTTATGCCTGAAAATATGTATGGAAGTATATGGAAATATGACTATACAGTAGTCCCTCGATATCGACGGCTTTTTTATAGACGGATTTGATTATAGACTGATTGCTTTATCATAGACGGATTCGACTATCGACTGACTTTAGACTGATTCGAGTATCGACTGATTAATTGTTTATTTGTTTTGAAGTAGGAAAAATCAAATTTCTCGCCACTAGGAGACACTGGTAGCGTTGGCGGGTGCCCGACCCCGAAAGGGGTTGAAATAGGGGAGCTATCCCCCCGCCAAAGGCGGCTTTCTAGGGCCTTTCCTAGCTGATGCTGAGAGGATTGGGTTCTAGTCATGTGGTGATGGGCTGGTCTATCAGAGTGAGAACTGAGCGATCTCTACCATACCCATAGCTTACTCTGACTTTTCCTTTGGCTTGTATGTTTTCTGGATCTCAAGTGGCGGCGTCTTTTCCGTGGATTGACCTCCCAATCTGCCAAGATTGGAAGCCAAAGCGTCACATTTTTCCCTTGCCCCTCAACTTTCTCTTCATAATTGCTGAGGGGCACAGGGCCCTGGGTGGGGCTTTGGTTTCCCGGGCGTTTCCGCGCCCTCCTCAGCTCCCCGCCATGGAGTGGCTTCGGTCACCCAGGCTTTGTTGTGGTCGGCGGGGAGGGTTCTGTGGGGGCGCTCGGTTGTGGCCTTGGAATTGCTCGGGGCCTTGGGGCTGTTCGGCCAGGCAGCTTGGGGAACAACAACAACAACAACAACTGGTAGCGTCTCTCCCACCAAAATTGGTAAATAAACAAACTGATAGCGTCGGTCCTAGCTCCCGGTGTGTTCCTGTCCCTCAATTTTGTTACCCTATTGTATCACCATGGCTCCCAAACGACCTAAAGCACCTCCTTCCCCGGAGCTAAACCTAAGAGGGCAAGACGAGTGCTAACTTTATTAGAAAAGAAAGAAGTGCTAAATAGACTTAACAGTGGTGAGAGCTATGCAGCTGTTGGCCGCCACTTTGGACTTAATGAATCGAGTGTGCGTGGAATAAAGCGAAGAGAAAAGGGTCTTAAGGATGCTTTAGCTTCCTGTGCACCAGTGTCTGCAAAAGTGACTATGCATGTGCGAGATAATGCAATGGTGAAAATGGAAAAAGCCCTGAACATTTGGATCGAGGACCTAATCCGCCGCCGCATACCACTTGACTCTAAATTTATTAGGCATAAAGCTAAGGAACTACATGCTAAGTTTACAGGTAAAGGTGATAATACTACTGGTGAAAATGCCGATGAGCCTGGTGATAATGAAAATGCTGATGAGAATGGTGATAGGCCTAGGCCTAGTGAGAACAAATTTTCGGCAAGCAAGGGCTGGTTTGAGAACTTCAAGAATCGTTATGCCTTACATAACATTAAAGTGACCGGCGAAGCAGCATCAGCAGACACTGTGGCAGGGGGCTCATACCCTGCAGAGTTCGCTCAACACATACAAGATAAGGGTTATCTTCCTGAACAGGTATTTAATGCGGACGAGACAGGCCTATGGTGGAAAAAGATGCCAAGGTCCACCTACATTTCGAAAGAGGAAAAAAGTTCGCCTGGCTTTAAAGTGGCAAAAGACAGAGTGACCGTAATGCTGTGTGGTAATGCGGCAGGACACATGATCAAGCCCATGCTTTTATATACTGCTGCATGACCTCGGGCTCTCAAAAATAAAAATATGAACATGCTACCAGTCTTCTACAGGCACAACAAAAAAGCATGGATGACATCAGACTTAATCGTTGATTGGCTGAAGAACTGTTTTGCCAAACATGTAAAAGATTATCTTGATGAACTAGGAATTGAATTCAAAGTGGTATTATATGTTGACAACTGCCCTGGCCACCCTGAGGAACTCAAGACTGCCCACCCCAACATCGAAGTTGTTTTCCTCCCTAAAAACACCACTTCAATCCTACAGCCCATGGACCAAGGAATCATTGCCGTGTTTAAGGCAAAATATGCAGAGAAGACCTTCTCCATGATTCGTGGGTGTCTTGATGAGGAAACAGATGTCACTGTGAGGGAAATGTGGAAGCGGTTTGATATTGCCCAATGCATAAATTTCATAGCTAAAAGCCACAATGAACTATCACAGCGCTGCGCCAAATCATGTTGGGCGAAATTGTGGCCTGACAACGTCCCAGACTTCGCCGGGTTCCCGACAACCGCCCCTCATATAAGGAACATTGTGAAGATGGCCAAGGAAGTTGGAGGTGAGGAATTCTCTGACATGACAGAAAAGGAGGTGGAAGATGAGCTATTGGGGAATGTTGGAGACCCATTCACGAATGAAGAACTGGAACAACTGGTGGAAATGCAGGGTGAAACAGAGGAGGATGCAACGAGTGATAATGATGAAAACCAAGCCCTAACTCTAGATAGTCTTGGGGAAGTGCTAAGAATGACTAAGGCCCTCACAGCTCGTCTATATGACATTGATCCTTCCCTCAAGAGGTCCCTTAAAGTTAAGAGAAATATAGAGAATTGTATGTTGCCCTACTTTGAACTCCAGAAGGAAATGAGGAGCGAGGTGTCCCAGACCACAATCACCCAATTCTTCAGCCGCAGAGCGCCTGCCGCCCCTCAATAGGCCCCAGAACCTGCCACCACCCCTCAAGAGGCTCCAGAACCTGCCGCCACCCCTCAAGAGGCCCCAGAACCTGCCGCCACCCCTCAAGAGGCCCCAGAACCTGCCGCCACCCCTCAAGAGGCC
>CM064572.1:5699375-5729375 GCA_032716605.1 Paralithodes platypus | reverse complement strand
TCCACCCTAAGCCTTTGTTTCCGATGTCGCCAATTGGCTAAATACAGACTACACACACATCCACAGCCATTCCAACAGTACATAAAACACTTAACATGCTTTTCACGCAATACATTCCCAGTTAAGGAGGCGCGATAATAATGAGCTTAGCTCGCATTGCGTGGATTCCCCTTAACGAACAAGTAACTGAGTAACACACACACCCGGGCGGGGAAGAGACATTTGGGCAATTCTCCTAATGGTGTAGCCTCTGTTCACCTAGCAGTATAAATAGAAACCTGGAATAAGTGGATGAAGTTGTGACATCCCATCTGGGGGTTGGTGATCGGTTCCAAGGTGAGATGGGTATCGTACTGGTCAACCTAAGCCTTCGGGTGAGACTGGTACCGTAGTGAGAATGGTACCGTACAGATTAACCCTAAGCCTTCGTTTCCAGATGTCGCCAATTGGCTAAAATACAGACTGCACACACATCCACAGCCATTCCAACGATACATAAACACTTAACATGCCTTTCACGCAATACATTCCCAGTTAAGGAGGCGCGATAATAATGAGCTTAGCTCGCATTGCGTGGATTCCCCTTGACGAACAAGCAAGTGAATACAGACACACACACACGCACGCACACACACACACACACACTTGGGTATAGAAAAGATATGTTAAGGGGAGATTTCCACTTGAGGGACTTTTTTCTTGACCCCTTTCTCCCTCATGTTTAGCCCCATTGCTTTTGATATTATAAAACTTTTGCCCCATTAATTTAGCGATTTTAAGAACTTTCACCCCATATTAAGACCTTTCGTGCCATTCAGGTGTCGATTTTATCCTGGCGAGCGATAGCGAGCCTGTATTTTAAGAGGAATCGGCCTTCGGCCGGGACAAAGCTTGGACACTCGTTCTGAATGTCGGAGGTTCGATCCCGGCTGGGAGTAATTCAACATGTATTAGCTCACGTGTATTTGTGAGATATACGGTACTTTAAATATATATATATATATATATATATGTGTGTATGTGTGTTGAGAGTGAGAGAGCGAGCGAAAGGGGGGGGGGGGGGGGCCGCGGAGAGACAGAAAGCAAGCAAACAAGAAAGAAAGATATCAAGAGCGAGAGAGAGCCCCCCCACCCACCCAAGAGGTCTTAGTGACAATTATGCCAAGTGTGTAATGCAAATCAATAATGTGGACAGACCAGATTAAAGGCCAGAATTATATTTACTTCCTCGTTAAGGGGAGATTTCCACTTGAGGGACTTTTTTCTTGACCCCTTTCTCCCTCATGTCTAGCCCCATTGCTTTTGAGATTTTAAGACGTTTGCCCCATTAGTTTGGTGATTTTAAGAATTTCCGCCCCATTCTGTCAATTTTAAGACCTTTCGTGCCATTTAGGTGTCGATTTTATCCTGGCGAGCGATAGCGAGCCTGTAATTTAAGAATAACCGGCCTTCGGTCGGGACATTTTTCTATCAAAAAATGTACAAATTTATCTTGGAAGGGGTTCAAGGGGGTGAAATTTTAAGATTGCTGGAGGAGTAGGAAACAAACTAAAAACCTTCCCTTAAATTATTTGTTTGTTTATGTTTTTTAGTTTCCTCCGAAAACCTCCATCAAGCTTTTAAAAGCAAAACCTATACCCCCTTTCAAGATAATTATGTTTGTACACTTTTCGGTAGAAAAATGTGCCGGACGAAGGCCGATTCCTTCTAAAATGTCAGGCTCGCCATCGCTCGCCAGGAAAAAAATATACACCTAAACGGCACGAAAAGTCTTAAATATTGAGGGAGATGGGGGTCCCGGTAAACCAATCCTCCCCTTAAAAGTCTCGGAGTGGCTCTTCATAATTCTCGGAGACCGGCTCTTGCGTCAAACCTCCCCCTCTGCTGCCAACTCGCAAAGGAATGAATAAAGAAACAAAACTCTACTTGCACGCTAATAATTGAAAGCTGAATGTCGATTTCTTCATTTGTTTTTCTAGTTTCCTCGCTAGACCTCCATCAAACTTTAAAAACATCCATTATATCCCCCTTCTAGATTAGTTTGTACATTTTTCGGTAGAAAAATGTCCCAGCCGAAGGCTGGATCCTCCTAAAACTTCAGGCTCGCTATCGCTCGCCAGGAAAACAATCGTACGAAAGGTCTTAATATATGAAAAAATTACTAATATCAGTAATTGGTCTATTTATACAGTCCCTTCTTTACAATACATCAAATGGGGTTCTCGAAAAAGGGCTCCAGTCCTGACGCCATTCTTGATGGGGGTGGCCGACTCGAGACAGAGCCCAAACAGGGACAACACAAAGGCCAGAATAAGTATAAGGAATGCGTGTTCGTCTACTGAAAGGGTGGTGATCGATGAATGGCACTCCCTCACGTCAACCCCACACATAGCTATTCTGGGAACCATTCATAGCAAACACTCATTAAGGAGCTGGTTGTTTTACCCCCTTTCTCCCTCATGGTTAGCCCCATTAGTTTTGACATTTGATTACGATTGCCCCAGGAGTTTGATCATATTTCCTTGTCAATTTTAAGACCTTTCGTGCCATTTAGGTGTCCCTTAAACCAAATATCCTAATAACCCCCAAGACGTCGGACCAGATAGTGTTAAGAGTCCGGTGTTGCGACAGACAGTGAAGTAGGGTTGGGGGGGGTGGGGGGGGTTTGGGAAAGGAGGGTGGGGGGGGGGGGGAAGGTAGGGGTGATGATAGGGTTAGTGGAGGTGGTGGTGGTGTAAGAGGAAGGAGGGGGGTGGTGGTGGTGGGGAGGAAGGTAGGGGTGGTGGTGATGATAGGGTTAGTGGAGGAGGTGGTGGTGGTGGAAGTGGATGAAGGTAGGGGTGGTGGTGATGGTAGGGTTAGTGGAGGAGGTGGTGGTGGAAGTGGAGGGGGGTGCTGGTGGAGGTAGAGCTGGGGGATTTGGTAGTGGTGGTGCTGGGAGGGGGGAGGGGTGTTGAAGAAGTAGAGGTGGGGGTGGAGGTAGGGCTAGAGGTGGAGATAGTGGGGTGTATCGTCCTCACATGACCTTCCGAGTGGCACCGCTCTTGTGGGGCAATAAAAAATCTCAATTGGCACTCCTTGGCCCTCCTCTTCACCTCTCGCAAGCCCGGGCACTTAACCCGGCGCACGGGGCCATTGTCATATGGAGGGCTAGATTGTATCTCCACCTTGGACTTTTGGCGTAGATTATCATACGTAGATACAGTATGGTCCATTCCTTTAACTTTTGGCGTAGATTATCATACGTAGATACAGTATGGTCCATTCCTTTAACTTTTACACTGTGGGAATATTTCCGCCTATTTCTGCCATATTAGGGCTCATTCAGGCACTCATGATTGATTAACTCATTGCCCGCGGGAGCCATTCCTTAATGTCATGGTAATTTACAGCAATTTACAGCCTCTTAACCCTTAAAAAGCGGCTCACCACATAAGTCGAGTTGAAAAAACTGGCAAAAAACGGGTGAAAAAAGGGTGGAAATCGAGTGAAAATGGGTGGGATAGTAATGATCCATACGTCCGACATCTGTGGCCTCCCGGCCCACACTAACTCCAGTTCCCCCACCGCACGGGAGGATGACAGTGTAACCAATAGTTCGCTAAAAGTGAGCAAGGTAGCAAAATCAGCTAAACTTCCATCTTCGAGGTAACACTGTCAGTGCTCCACGAGTGCTACGTAGCTGTATGTGGCGTCATTGTGTAGCGATTTCCACCTAGTTTTTGGCGCAATACAGTTCCTTTCATACTGATGGTTGATATAGCAGTCAGAATGGCCTGAAAAGGCCCAAAACGGCCACAGAGGACCCGCTAGACTAGGGTTAAAGCCTGTAGAATCGAGTGCGAGGAAGCAGGAGCGCAACGTCCTTCCTCCAGCCAGCCGGCCGCAGAACTGAGGAATCTGAGTCATACTCTCGCAAGATATACAGCGCTCCCAAAGGCAAATGTTGCGCGACATTAGCAATAATTGCTCATTTTAGCGAATGTAGAAGAAAATAGCTTCAAAATGACACCAAAACGAGCTTCGTATCACACAGGCTTCACCCGCAGCACTACCATAGACATTCGCTAATACTGAGTAATTATTGCTAATGACGTGATACATTTGCCTTTGGCAGCGCTGTACTGTATGTCTAGAGTATGGCTCTTACTCCTAAGTGCCTTAGCCGGCTGGCTGGAGAGAGGATGGATGGCCTGCTCGCTCTCCCGCTCATTCGCACTCGATTCTACATGCTTCAAGAGGCTTTAAAAACCTGTAAATTGCTGGAAATTGCCATGGTGTTCCAGAACGTCTCCCGCAGCCAATGGGTTAAACATGGTAAAAGCTTTCCCTACGACCTTTCCAGACCCAGATTGACCCTTATACAGATAAACGATATGGGTCAATCTGGGTCGGGAAAGGTCGTAGGGAAAACTTTTACGATATTTAAAGGAATGGCCCTATGTAAGGTTGGCCAACTAAGTCATGTCGCCGCTGTCATTACGTTTTGCTCGCTGTATGCTGTATAACGTCTGTCAGATGATGAATAGGTTGTGTACAGATAGGAACAGGTTTGTATATCTCACTCGAAATGATGAATTAATGCTTAGATAGTGACCAATTATTGATCGACATATAGTTGGTGCCGCGATATCACTTATTAGGCCGACTGTACTATGAGTTATGACTGTACTCGTTGGTGTTCTGTTTATCTGGTTGTCTGTAAGTAGTATTTGTTCATGTACAGTCGGCCTATTAAGTGATGTCTCGGCACTAATTATGTTTTGATCAATAACTGGTATCAGCAATATTTACACATGATTTCTTCTTTTTGAGTGATCTATACAAGCATGTTCCTACACTTACCACCCTATTCAACATATGACAGACATTATTACAGCAGAGAGCGAGTAAAACGTAAAGAGAACTGAGACATGACATATTAGTGCCACCGTACATCTATTGGGAGATTGTAGGCACCAATCGAGCAGGGCAGTACCCAGGGGAGGCCAAACAGGCATATTATAATGAGTTGCTGGAACTCCTGTTTCATTTGCCTGGCTTACCCTACTGTTTCTATATGTGCTTCATCTACGCAGATAGTAATGCAGATAACTCTCATAAACACCTCCTCCTCCTATTAATTTCACTAAACTTAACAAGCACATCAGACATCTTTCCAAAACATTTAAATTACCTTTAATGTACCTTGATTTTAGCTCTCTGTCACTCCTTCAACCTTTGGGGGAGACGCTTGTTGCAGTGTGTGTGTGTGTGTGTGTGTGTGTGGTCGTTTTATAGGAAAGAGGTGGCTGGTCATATGACATTAGGAACAATTATCAGCCCCCTTAACATAGGCAACAGTGGTGATGGGGTGGTCTATCAGAGCGAGAGTTGATCATTCTCTGCCATACCCATAGCTTACTCCGACTGTTCCTATTACTTATATATTTTCGAGATCTCAAGTGACGGCGTCTCTTCCATGGATTGACCTCCCTACTGCCAACCTAGAGGTTGGCAGATTGGGAGCCAAAGCGTCACATTTTCCCTTTGCCCCTCAACTGTCCCTTCATAATTGCTGAAGGGCACAGGGCCTTGAGTGGGGCTTTGGTGTCCCGGGCGTTCCCGCACCCTCCTCAGCTCCCCGCCTTGGAATGGCTTTGGTCACCTGGGCTTTATTAGTGGTAAGCAGGGAGGGTTTTGTGGGGGCGCTCAGTTATGAACTTGGCCTTGCTCAGGACCAACAACAACAACATAGACAACATATCTCTCGCCGATCCATCCACTCACTCACAGACAACACGCAGCTGCATGCACGACCTCCCGAAATCCATCCTTCCGAATCCTCCCTTCCTCGCGAGGACAGAGTCCACCTGGCCAGGCTGAGATGCGGACACCATCCAGCTCTCCTGAGCTATCAGAAGAGACTGGATGACTCCGTTGTCGATGCCTGCCCGGGATGTAACACAGCACCCCATACCATTAAACACATCATAGAAGACTACATTTCACACAACCACTTACGCCAACAACACAATCTACACTCAATGAGAGCTCTGTGGGAAAGCCCGATCGTGGCCATGGCCTTCCTCAGGGACTCGGGGCTGTTCGGCCAGGCAGCTTAGGGAACAACAACAACAACAACATAGGCAAGATGGAATTTAAACACACACATTCACTCACTCATTCACTCTTTCTGTCTGTCTGCCTCTCTCTCTCTCTCTCTCTCTCTCTCTCTCTCTCTCTCTCTCTCTCTCTCTCTCTCTCTCTCTCTCTCTCTCTCTCTCTCTCTCTCTCTCTCTCTCTCTCACACATAAAGACAGCCAAATAATGTAGACAAATCTTCTTCTTAGTGGTGATAATACATTAGTGAGACAAGTGAAAGTTGTTAAGTGGCCAAGCAAACATTTAAATGAAACTCTAGTAGCCACCTGTACAATTTAAGGAGGAGGGGGGGGGGGGGTACACTTTATAGCATTTTTTTTTTTTTTTTTTTTTTTTTTTTTTTAAAGACCTCCGTTTACGTATTGTGAAAAAACTGTTATCCTCCAGCAAAATGTACAGTCGCGATCAGGAATACTTGTAACACCTTATTATAAAACGTTTGCCCCATTAGTTTAGCGATTTTAAGAACTTTCACCCCATATTAAGACCTTTCGTGCACTTCAGGTGTTTATTTTATCCTGGTGAGCGATAGCGAGCCTGTAATTTAAGAGGAACCGGCCTTCGGCTGGGAAATTTTTCTACCGAAAAATGTACAAATTTATCTTGAAAGGGACTCGAGGGGGTGTAATTTAAGGTTGATGGAGGTCTAGGGAACAAACTAAATACCTCCCATTAATTACATATATTAGTTTTACACCATGATTGTTTTTATCCACACATACACTCACACATACACTCACACAGCCACCAGGTGTGATGCAAGAAGTGTTGTCAATATGGCACCTGTCACACTCTCACTCACACACTTTCTCTCTCTCACACACACACACACACACATATACATTCACACATACAGACATTCATTCTCTCTTTCTCACACACACATACACACGAATACACATACACACACACTACTACTCCGGCACATAAAACACACACACACACACACACACAGCCCGTAGCCTAGTAGGTAGAGCTCTCGTCTCACACACGAGGGGTCGGGGGTTCAATCCCCGGCCGGGCGGAGACAAATTGGGCTTGTCTCCTTTCATGTGTTAGCCTCAGTTCACCTAGCTGTAAATAGGTACCTGGAATAAGTGGACGACGTTGTGACGTCCCATCTGGGGTTGTCAAAAATGGTACAAGGCGAGATGGGTATCATATGGTTCACCTAAGCTGATGGCTACCTAAGCCTTCGGGCGAGACGGTACCGTCTATAGTGAGAATGGTACCATACAGATCCACCCTAAGCCTTCGTTTCCGATGTCGCCAATTGGCTAAAAATACAGACTACACACACATCCACAGCCATTCCAACGATACATATAACACCTACACATATAGGAGGCGGGAAATAACGAGCATGCTCACTCCCGCAATACAACTAGAGTAAGTACACACACAATTAGCTCTTCTTATGTCTGTCTGTCTTAAGAGGTAGATAGATACATCGTCTAACAAAGGCCATTGTATACATGCACAAATAAATACAAATATAACCAAACCTCTCCCTAACCCCTTCTGTACCGGCGACGTCTTTTCAATTTTAGTCTAGCTATACTTAGACGATTCTGTGAAGTTTAAGAAGGATCTGTCGTAGTCAAAGGGGTTTAGTTAGATAAATCGAAGCCTATTAATTGCAGAATGCTTCTTTTTAACCCTCTCACGTTCTTGACGCAATTTTGAGCCTATTAGGGATACTTTAAAGCCTTTGTTACCATCAGGGGTATTTACAAACCTTTAGTTTAGTTACTTCAACCTCTGCAGTTGTCTTTGAGTTAGCTGTGTTGAGCCTATTGGGGATACTTTAAAGCCTTTGTTACCATCAGGGGTATTTATAAATCTTTAGTTTAGTTACTTCAACCTCTGCAGTTGTCTTTGAGTTAGCTGTGTTGAGCCTATTGGGGATACTTTAAAGCCTTTGTTACCATCAGGGGTATTTATAAACCTTTAGTTTAGTTACTTCAACCTCTGCAGTTGTCTTTGAGTTAGCTGTGTTGAGCCTATTGGGGATACTTTAAAGCCTTTGTTACCATCAGGGGTATTTATAAACCGTTAGTTTAGTTACTTCAACCTCTGCAGTTGTCTTTGAGTTAGCTGTGTTGAGCCTATTGGGGATACTTTAAAGCCTTTGTTACCATCAGGGGTATTTAGAAACCTTTAGTTTAGTTACTTCAACCTCTGCAGTTGTCTTTGAGTTAGCTGTGTTGAGCCTATTGGGGATACTTTAAAGCCTTTGTTACCATCAGGGTATTTAGAAACCTTTAGTTTAGTTACTTCAACCTCTGCAGTTGTCTTTGAGTTAGCTGTGTTGAGCCTATTGGGGATACTTTAAAGCCTTTGTTACCATCAGGGGTATTTAGAAACCTTTAGTTTAGTTACTTCAACCTCTGCAGTTGTCTTTGAGTTAGCTGTGTTGAGCCAATTAGGGATACTTTAAAGCCTTTGTTACCATCAGGGGTATTTAGAAACCTTTAGTTTAGTTACTTCAACCTCTGCAGTTGTCTTTGAGTTAGCTGTGGGCAGAAAAACTAATTTTGGAGACGTAATTATAAGAGTGAGAGAACTCTATTTCCTATTGCTAATCTGGCAACCTCTGGGTCATATGCGCGTGAAAGGGTTAACCCTCTGACTTCCATAATTATACCCTTCCTAATCTGCATAAGATCGTCTAATGAAAAACAGGAAATAAATGCGTCATCGTGTAATATAAGGGTTACCGGTAATTGGAATACAAGAAAGTTTATTGAGCAAGGTATCAGTGAATAATTAATACTACTTCCTGGAGGTACAATTGTGTTCATTAACAAGAGGACGTCTCTTCTAGGAAATGGATTGGTGTTAGCCAGGGAGAGAGAGAGTGAGAGTGAGGGACAGAGAGAGTGAGAGTGTGAGAGTGAGAGACAGAGAGAGAGAGAGAGAGAGAGTATAAACAAATATAAGGAGTATGATGAATGACACTGAGGACGCCTGGAGTGTTGTACCTGTGTGTGTGTGTGTGGTATTGGTGGGTGGGTGAGGGGGGTGGTGGTAGGAGGTCAAGCTATAGCCAGCCAGGTGCTTCACACAGGCAGGTAGATATATATATTATATATATATATATATATATATATATAAAGATATAGATAGATAGACAGATAGATAGATGTATAGAGAGAGAGAGAGAGGGAGAGAGAGAGAGAGAGAGAGGAAGACCTAAAAACGCTGGTATAAAAGTGCGCCAACACATGGAACTCATTATAAGTAGTGTTAAAGAGAGCGGTTAATGGAGAGAGGCGTAGACAGATGGAGACAGGTAGGTATATATAGAGTTAGATAGATGGATTGGGGGATAGATAGAATAGATAGATTGGGAGGCAAAAAGAGAGATAGATAGATTTATAGATGAATGATGGCGTAGAGAGGTAGAAAGGAAAAAATATGTAGACAGATAGATAGATAGATGTTTGTTTGTTTTTTCTATGTGAGTGTGGGAGACAAAAGGCAGAACTGCCTGTAGCGAATGCCTCCCCCAGAGTTGAAAGAGTGACAGGGCCGAAATCAAGGGACGTTCGAGCCAAAATGCCTGGACACACGGAGTTTGAAGCAATTTTAGGCATAGGAAGAGGGAAAGACTGATTCTGGGAGAGAGTTCCAGAGGTCAGCTGTTGAATAGAAGAAATATTGAGAATAACAATTAACTCTTGGGTTGGAGAGCTGCACAGAGTAGGGGTGGGATTGTGTTACAAGACGGGTGCTACGTGGTCTACGAAGAGGGGGTGGTATGCACTGAGAGAGCCCTGAGGATCACTGATTTTTGTAGTAGCGGTAGAATAGTAAGAGAGATGCAACATTGCGGCGAAGAGAGATCGACTGCAGATAATTGGTGAGTGGATAAAGAGAGAGAGAGAGAGGAAAGAAAGAGAGAGAGAGAGAGAGGGGTGGCGGGAAGGGGCCAAAAAACGTCTGCATAAAAGTGTTGACGACAGAAGGCCCTCATAAGGTAGTGATAAAAGACCCAACTAAACGGATATATACACGCGGGCAGATGGAGAGCACACCGGGAGAGATTTGGGTTGATTTTGGGTAGATTTCGGTAGATTTGGGTTGATTTTGGGTAGATTTCGGTAAATTTTGGGTAGATTTCGGTAGATTTGGGTTGATTTCGGTAGATTTGGGTTGATTTTGGGTAGATTTCGGTAGATAGAGGAGAGTTTGAGAAAATAGATTGATAGATAAATATATAATTATTTGTTGTCCACTTCCATTTATCTATCCACATCCTTCACTTCCTCTTCCTCCACCTCCTCCTCCAATACCTCATCCTCCTACTCCTCCGCTTCTTCCTCCACCTCCACTTCCTTCTCTTCGTCCACATCCTCCTCCGCCTTCTCTTCCTCCTCCTCCCCAACCTCTTTTTCTTCCACATCCTTCTTCTCTTCGTCATGCTCCTCCTCCTCCTCCTCCTCCCCCACCTTCCCTTCCACTTCCTCTCCTCCTCACCCTCATCATATTCTTCTTCTTCCTCCTCCTCCACCTCCTCCTCCTCTTCCTCGTACCTTGAGAAATAGATCACTGACCTCCCCTTCCCACTCAACATATAAACACAAATAAAGAACAGTTTGAAGTAGGTGAAGTACCCCAAGGAAGAAGTAGAAGAAGAAGAAGAAGAAGAAGAAGAAGAAGAAGAAGAAGAAGAAGAAGAAGAAGAAGAGGAGAAGGAGGAAGAGGAAGAAGAAGAAGAAGAAGAGGAGGAGGAGGAGGAGGAGCAGCAGAAAAGGAAGAAGAAGCAGAAGGAGAAGAGGAGGAGGAGGAGGAGCAGAAAAGGAAGAAGCAGAAGAAGGAGACGAGGAGGAGGAGGAGGAGAAGGAGAAGGAGAAGAAGAAGAAGAGGGTTGCGAGCCTAAGACACACATGGAGAGGAACCTGGGGTATCATAGAGCGTTGTAGTGTCTCACTTGGGCTCGATACAGTGTCAAATGGGTGCTAAGTTAATATAGGGAGGGTTTTCACCATTATTGTTTTGCTATTGTTATTATTATTTTGTTTTTTATTTTAATAGTTTGCTCCCTAGACATCCATCAAGCTTAATACAAGACCCCCCTTCGATATTAATTAGAACATTTTTCGGTAGAAAAATGTCCCGCCCACTCCTAACTTGCTAGCTATTACGCGCCAGAAAAAAGATCGACACCTACATGATACGAAAGGTCTTAAAAAAGACAAAGAAATGGGGGGCAAGGTGTTAAAATCGCCAATGTCCCTCACCTCCCAACCTTAATACCTTCTCCTCTAGGGTCTCTCAAGTACCCTCACAACCCACAAGTGCCCGCCCAGCTGCCCATAACAATAACAGGGTTGGTTTATTAACACACCTGTCTCTAAACACACCTACAACCGCTCCCACGGTACCCATATGCAGGTGCAGGGTTGGTTTGTTGTTGTTGTTGCTGTTCCCCAGGCTGTCTGGCCGAGCAGCCCCACGGTACCGAGCAAGGCCAAGGCCATAACCGAGCACCCCCACAGAACCCTCCCTGCTAATAAATAAAGCCCAGGTGACCGAAGCCACTACAAGGCGGGGAGCTGAGGAGGGTGCGGGAACGCCCGGGAAACCAAAGCCCCACCCAAGGCCCTGTGCCCTTCAGCAATTATAAAGGGAAAGTTGAGGGGCAAAGGAAAAAATGTGACGCTTTGGCTGCCAGTCTGGGTTGGCAGTAGGGAGGTCAATCCATGGAAGAGACACCACCACTTGAGATCTAGAAAAGATGTAAGTAAAAGGAACAGTCAGAGTAAGCTATGGGTATGGTAGAGATCGCTCAGTTCTCACTCTGATAGACCAGCCCATCACCACTGCAGGGTTGGTTTATTGACACACCTGGCTGTAAACACACCTACAATGGTTCCCACGCTTCCCATATATAGTGTTGATGCAGGTGTAGGTGCAAGACTAGTTTATTTATGCACCTGCAAGAGATCCCCTGAATCTCCTACAGTGTATATGAAGGTATTGCATAGAGAAATATTGTCATAATACAGGCCTATCATCACTGTGTATTTTGTTTTTCTCTCTTTTTCCTGGATATGCATTAGCTAGGGCCACACACACACTCTCTCTCACACACACAAACACACGCACACACACTTGCAATTCAGTCATACCTTTTAGCTTCCATGCATAAGATCACGAGGAGGGAGAGAATTTATGGGGCCCAACTGTACCTTATTATGTTAAGGGGAGGTCTCCACTTGAGGGACTCTTTTCTTGACCCCTTTCTCCCTCATGTTTAGCCCCATTGCTTTTGAGATTTTAAGACGTTCGCCCTAGTAGTTTGGACATTTTAAGACATTTTGCCCCATTTCTGTCAATTTTAAGACCTTTCGTGCCATTAAGGTGTCGATTTTTTCCTGGCGAGCGATAGCGAGCCTGTAATTTAAGAGCAACCGGCCTCAGGCCGGGACAGTTTTCTACCGAAAAATGTACAAATTTATCTTGAAAGGGGGTCTAGGGGGTGTAATTTTAAGCTTGATGAAACAGTAGGGAACAAACTAAATACCTCCCCTTAACCGCCAGACTACTAAGGGTGCCGCGCTATCTGCCAAAGGGTTGAACATGTGTACACTGATTACTGGTTAAGAGAGAGTGAGAGTGTGTGTGTGTGTGTGTGAGAGAGAGAGAGATTATAATATATTACTCTGCATATAAGGTACAGTGCATTACAAACACACATGAAGGACCACCAAGTGAGAGTGAGAGTGAGAGAGAGAGAGAGAGAGAGAGATAATTTATAAGAAAACGGAAGTAGAGGCTGCGTGAAGACGATGTTGTTACAGCTGAAGAAGAGGAGAGAGAGGGGGGAGAGAGAGAGAGAGAGAGAGAGAGGGGGGGGGGAGAAGAGAGAGAGAGAGGGGGGGAGAAGAGAGAGAGAGAGGGGGGAGGGGAGATAGAAAGGAAGGATAGGGAGGAGGAAGAAAGGGAAAAAGAGAGAGGGAAGGAAGGAGGAGGAGGAGGGGGAAGAAGGGAAAAAGAGAGAGAGATGGGGAAGGAAGGATGGGAAAGAGAGAGAGGGAAGGAAGGAGGAGGAGGAGGAGGGGGAAGAAGGGAAAAAGAGAGAGAGATGGGGAAGGAAGGATGGGAAAGAGAGAGAGAGGGAAGGAAGGAGGAGGAGGAGGAGGGGGAAGAAGGGAAAAAGAGAGAGAGAGAGGGGGAAGGAAGGAAGGGAAAGAGAGAGAGGGAAGGAAGGAGGAGGAGGGGGAAGGAAAGGAAAGAGAGAGAGAGGAATGGGGGGAGAAGGAAGGAAGGGGAAAATAAAGGAGGGGAAGGAAGTGAAAGAAAAGGAGAGCGAAGGGTGGAAGAGTAGACAGCAAAGAAAGAGGAATATGATAGTATTAATGTGATAGTATTAATGGATATAGTTGGTAGAGAGAGAGAGAGAGATTTACAAAGATACACTGGCCACACAGACCTTACGATCCCAGCGAGGTGGTCAGGACTTAATTCTAGTAGAGATAGCTAACCCGAGAGTAAAGGAAAGTGGATGGACAGGATAGCAAAGAGAGAGAGAGAGAGAGGAAATGAGTAGACAGATAAAAGCTCCGATTACATGAACTAATAAAAGAAGGATCTGTTGATTTGGTGCTAGACGGAAATAGCTGGCTAGATTATGGGGTGTATCGTCTCTAATACTTTTTTTTTTTTTCTATGTGATTGAGGGAGGCAAAAGGCATAACTGCCTATAGCGAGTGCCTCCCCCATAGTTGAAAGAGTGACAGGGCCAAAATTAAGGGACGTTCGAGCCAAAATGCCTGGACACACGGAGTTTGAAGCAATTTAAGTCATAGGAAGAGGGAAAGACTGATTCTGGAAGAGAGTTCCAGAGCTCAGCTGTTGAGTAGAAGAAAGTTTGAGAGTAACGTTTCACTCTTGGGTTGGAGAGTTGCACAGAGTAGGGATGGGATATACTGTATGTGCCATCCAGAGAGAGAGAGAGAGTGAGAGTGAGAGTAATTGAATTAAGTCACCTCTTAATCTGCGCTGGGTTAAAGGAAATAGATTTAATTCTCTAAGACGCTCTTCGTATGGTTTGTTCTTTAGGCTAGGTATAATTTTGGTAACTCTACGTTGAACTCGTTCTAGCTTGTTTATATCTTTTGGTAATAAGGGCACCAGGATTGAACGCAGTATTCCAGAAGAGGGCGGACTAAGGAATTGTAAAGGGTTAGGATAACTTCTTTGGATTTATGCTCAAATGACCTGCTTATAAAGCCAATTATTTTGTTTGCCTTCTTAACAACTTCTGAACATTGTTGACTCGGTTTTAGGTTACTCGATATTGTTACTCCCAGATCGGTTTCTCTGTTTACATTCTTAAGCTGAGTGCCATTCATCGAATAGTTTGCTTTCTCATTTAGGTATCCGATATGTAGTACTTTACATTTATCCGCATTGAAACTCATTTGCCAAATTTGGGCCCAACATGACAATTTATCTAGATTGTGTTGCATATCGTCAACTTGTTCTTTTGAGAGTACGCTATTTGAATTTTTTGTATCGTCAGCAAATTTTGAGATTGTACAGGTGAGACCCTCATCTATGTCGTTGATGTAAATTAGAAAGATAATTGGTCCTAGTACCGATCCTTTACTCTCATCGTAGAGGTTGAGGATATCGTGAAAGAAGTCTAAGAGGTTTGTTAAACAGGAACGTTTTTTACGAAAGCCGTGTTGAGTATCTTTAAGTAAGTTATTTGCCTCTAAGTGATTTACGAGTCTGTCTCTTATGACCGTTTCTAGCATTTTACATACAATTGAGGTTAAGCTAATTGGACGATAGAGAGAGAGAGAGAGAGAGAGAGAGAGAGAGAGAGATAATTCGAAGGTATATTAATTAAAAGCAGGTTGTGTAAGGTTATTACTATAGTCAGTTTTATTTCGGCTGAGGGTAGAATTAATCCTTGCCCTTAAGCTTAGGCTAGGTTAGATTAATTTGGTCAGGTTAGATATGGGTTGGTTTGGCTCGATTTAGCCAAGTTAGTGTAGGTTTGGTTGAATTGACCACTTGCGAGTTTCATTCTAAGGAAGTTGGAGCCGTAGACATTGCTATTTAGTGGAATTACCATCTATAATACGGTTTTAGTATATATATATATAAATATATGGGAGTGTGGCCGTTTTGGGATGTGGCTGTTTAGGAGTGCGGCCCGATTGACTAGAGGCCCTTGAATTATCTCCTTGAACTGCAGCTGGTCTTTTGGGCTCGACAGAAAAGGAGGGCGGAGGGGGGGTGGGGAAGGAGCGATTTGCCGAGGAAAGGTATTGAATGTGTGTGTGTGTGTGTGAGAGAGAGAGAGAGAGAGTTTGTGTGTGTGTGTGTGTGAGAGAGAGAGAGTGTGTGTGTGTGTGAGAGAGCGAGTGTGTGAGAGAGCGAGTGTGTGTCACTGTCAGTCTGTGTTTTATATGAGGCAATAAGTTTGTCGCAGGTGAGGTTTAAGTGTGTGTATGTTCTTGGTATCTGAACACATCTTATATTACTGTATATAAACATGAGTATATATATATATATATATATATATATATATATATATATATATATATATATATATATATATATATATTCCCCTTTCCTCCCTCTACCAAAATCACTTTTGTTATGTCTTGAAGGTGTAATGGTTAGAGTATTCAAATCTTTATGTGATTACCCAGGTTCGAATCCCAGTAGGATCACATGCTTTCATTAATTTCATTGGGAGGTGTTTGCTTTTGGGAGTAAAATTAGTATATTAGAATTTTCCTCAAGTCCTTCCTTATTCACCCCCTTGCACTTCCTTTCACCCCTAGAACAGCTGTTTACCAAGGGGGTGATGTTTACCAAGGGGGTGATGTTGACCAAGGGGGTGATGTTTACCAAGGGGGTGATGTTGACCAAGGGGGTGATGTTGACCAAGGGGGTGATGTTTACCAAGGGGGTGATGTTGACCAAGGGGGTGATGTTGACCAAGGGGGTGATGTTGACCAAGGGGGTGATGTTGACCAAGGGGGTGATGTTGACCAAGGGGGTGATGTTTACCAAGGGGGTGATGTTTACCAAGGGGGTGATGTTGACCAAGGGGGTGATGTTGACCAAGGGGGTGATGTTTACCAAGGGGGTGATGTTGACCAAGGGGGTGATGTTGACCAAGGGGGTGATGTTGACCAAGGGGGTGATGTTTACCAAGGGGGTGATGTTGACCAAGGGGGTGATGTTGACCAAGGGGGTGATGTTGACCAAGGGGGTGATGTTTACCAAGGGGGTGATGTTGACCAAGGGGGTGATGTTTACCAAGGGGGTGATGTTTACCAAGGGGGTGATGTTTACCAAGGGATTCTTCAACAAGACGCTCAAAGGGGGCATCAAAGGAATATAACAGTTTCTGATTCAGTGACAGTATTAGCTGATATTTCGAGACAAGTGTGTGTGTGTGTTTGTGTGTGAGAGAGAGAGAGAGAGTGTGAGAGTGAGATGAGAGTTAGTGTGTAAAGGGGACTGTAAAGGAAATATAAGAGTTTCTGATGCAATGAAGGTATTAGCTGATATGTGTAGACTAGTGTTTGAGTATGTGTGTGTGTGTGTGTGTGTGTGTGTGTGTGTGTGTGTGTTCATTAATCAACATCACTTTGACTTTATTACGCCCGCCGCCCTAGACCACCTTCAGGCTAAACTCGTAAAATTTTTCGGTAGACAAATTTACCCTAAAAATTACAGGGTCGCTATCGCTCGTCAGGAAAAAAAATCGACACCTAAATGGCACGAAAGGTCTTAATATTGACAAAGAAATGGGATGTAAAGTCATAAAATCGCCAAACTAATGGACCGAACGTCTTAAAAAATCTCAAAAACTAATAGGGCTAAACATGAGGAAGAAAAGGGGGAGAGGGGGGGGGGGGGGCCGTTATTATGGTTCGGTGCCTCTCTGTCTCATCCATGTTCGGCACTGTGGTTTATCTCGGTCACTCCACCATCTTTTCTCTATCATTCCTTCTATCCATCTATCCCCTCTCCCCTCCTCTCCTCTCCACACTCCTATCCATATTTGCCAGTGCCCCATTTGCAGTTCGGCTTGGGGATGAATAAGACGTGTGAATGATTAGGTCACATTCGTTCCCTAAGGATCGATCGCCACTAAGCTGAACTGCGGCGAGGTCACGGGGTTATGAGAGAGAGAGAGAGAGAGAGAGAGAGAGAGGGGGGGGGGGAAGTTTGGAGGTAACTTGAGAGAGAGAGAGAGAGAGAGAGAGAGAGAGGGGGAGGGGAGGGGGAACTATAGTCCTACAGACCCAAACAGGCGGTTATGGGCGCAGTCACCTACCCTTACACTGGTGCCGGTTGTCCTTTTGACCCTTTCTGTACGATAACCTTTCCAAATTACTCTCGCTATATCTTTCTCCCTCCCTCCACCCCCCCCTATTCAAGGTACAGTCCCGCTATAGAGATGTCTGGGCACCATATATGTTTTGATCAATAATTGGTATCAGCATTATCTAAGCTTCACTTCTTCATATCGAGTGGAATATGCAAACATGTTCCTAAACTTACCCACCCTATTTCAACATCTGACAGACATTATTACTACACAGAGCCAAACGTAATGCCAGCTGGGACATGACTTATTAATGCGATCGTACATTGACCTTGCCCTGTGTAATGAGTGAAGAATGGGAACGCACTTATCATATAGCTCTCTCTCTTATATATAATATATATCTATATATATATATATAAAAACCTGCAGCGGGCATATACAACATCACTACGTTCCATCAGAAATCTTCTTCCGTCAACCTTTGCATACTGGAACCCAATTTTCTTGAGAACCTGTCTTAACGTTTCTCGGCTGCCGGGGTAAGAAAGGTTCTCTTTAATTTCTTCATGGATTTTTTCCAGTGTGGGAATCTCTTTTCTTTCGTAGAAATTGAGCACTGTTCTTCTTAGAACACCTTCATTGAATCCATCAAAAAAAATCTGTAATGGATGTTGTGCGTTGTCGTTTCTTGGGTGACCTAAATTTGGGCGATTTATTATTTTCTTTCATTAATTCTTGCTTTCTTTCGTTATTCTTGAAATTGTTCTTTCACCCAGTTTTTGTGGCTGCAGCTGTCCGGGAAGTAGCGTTTGTTTCGGCAATAAGAGGGCATCCAAGCTCCTTCTCTTTCTGAAAGTATTGGTGAACGTTATAGGCCATCTCTTTTACCTGACTATGCAAGTGTGTGGGGCGATTTGGAGAGGCTTCCATTGTGGATGGTGGCAAAGTCAGGAATGAACTGATTTAGTTTAGACGTGACAGTACTAATTTCGTGCGCCTGGCAGCACGCCATCACGTCATGTTTTTTTATAGTTTAAAGGGATAACCTGTGAGGGAGTTCTTTGCCCAGAAACCTGACAACGTCGCAGTAGCTACGGTGCCAATTTTGTGTACAATGTCCGTTGTATTTACTAATAACAAGCGAATTAATTATAAAAACAAAGCTTTTTTGTACATGTAGAAATTGCCAGAGCATTTCAAACCGACTTAAGGTACTTAATACCGAAAATAATATATTTTTGTTGTAAATAATTATACATATGGCACCAATGTAAAGGGAGTAACCGCGGGTAGGACCGCCTGTTAGGATCTGTTTGACTATAGTGGAAATCTCCCATAATTCCACTCCTGAATACAACCCTTGCTCTGTCCCCCCCCCCCCCCCCCACCCACCGGAAGAGGACGGAAGTGGTCGTCTGGAGAGGAATGATAATGTAGTGGTCAAATGCAGTGGTCAAAATTCATGGTCCCCTTGTGATTTTCATTATGTAGATATTAGACATACATAATATACACATATACACATGCATACAGACAAATAAACATGCATCAGACAAATAAACAGACATACAGACAAATAAACAGACATACAGACAAATAAACAGACATACAGACAAATAAACAGGCATACAGACAAATAAACAGACATACAGACAAATAAACAGACATACAGACAAATAAACAGACATACAGACAAAGAGACGTTGGGATTGAGAGAGGAGAGACGCTTACATATTGTATATATATATAAACACATAAAGTAACAATGTATATAACTAAATAGATAGAGATAAATATATATATATATATATATATATATATAGAGAGAGAGAGAGAGAGATGGGGGGGGGGGAGGGAAGGATTGAAATACCCCCAAAAGCTTAAAATATCCAAGAACCTAGTGTAGTGTCCCAGTCAGTCAATCCCTTGTACACCATCTGCACAGGAACGGAAATGGTCGGTTGGAGAGGCAGATAAGGGGTTATGATCGGAAGGGTAATGATAGTGTAGAGAGAGAGAGAGAGAGAGAGAGAGAGAGAGAGAGAGATGAGCGGAAGTAGTTGTTTAGAGAGGGAGAGTAAGGGTTGTGATCTAAAGAGTAATGATAGAGTTTACGATATATGGGTGACTGTCGAGAGAGAGAGAGAGAGAGAGAGAGAGAGAGAGAGAGAGAGAGAGAGAGAGATGAGCGGAAGTAGTTGTTTAGAGAGGGAGAGTAAGGGTTGTGATCTAAAGAGTAATGATAGAGTTTACGATATATAGTACAAAGGAGTACAAAGGAAATCAAGCAACAACAGATCTAGTGACCCTTCTAGGTTGCTTGTCCTCCAAAACACTGAGGATCAAGTGTCCAAACAGTGGTTTAGAGTGGGTAAGGGAACATTGGAAAGGGAACTACTGCCCTGCCACTAACGTGGCAGGACTAGGAAGTTAGTAGGGGACATATGGGTTAGTAACTGAGGGGAGGATAAAGTTATTCATTTACAAACGCAGTCAGTCGCGGGTTTGATGCGAGATATTTGTCTAGGCGGAATTTAAATGAATCAACGGTGCTGCAGTCTATAAACGTCTCCGGGAAGCCCATTCCACAAGTTGACAACTCGAATTGAAGAAGAAATTCTTAGATTCGTGCGAGTTAAAAGATTTACCAATAATTTTGCAACCGTTTCCCCGCGTGTAATTAGATTGGTCGATAGTGAAGTACTTACTACAGTTCATATTGTCGATGCCTTTTGATGATTTTGAACACTTGAATTAAGTCGCCTCTTATCTACGCTGGGTTAAAGGAAATAGATTTAATTCTCTAAGACGCTCTTCGTTATGGTTTGTTCTTTAGGCTAGGTATCATTTTGGTAACTCTACGTTGAACTCGTTCTAGCTTGTTTATATCTTTTTGGTAATAAGGGCACCAGTATTTGAACGCAGTATTCCAGAAGAGGGCGGACTAAGGAATTGTAAAGGGTTAGGATAACTTCTTTGGATTTATGCTCAAATGACCTGCCTATAAAGCCAATTATTTTGTTTGCCTTCTTAACAACTTCTGAACATTGTTGACCTCGGTTTTAGGTTACTCGATATTGTTACTCCCAGATCAGTTTCTCTGTTTACATTCTTAAGCTGAGTGCCATTCATCGAATAGTTTGCTTTCTCATTTAGGTATCCGACATGTAGTACTTTACATTTATCCGCATTGAAACTCATTTGCCAAATTTGGGCCCAACATGACAATTTATCTAGATTGTGTTGCATATCGTCAACTTGTTCTTTTGAGAGTACGCTATTTGCAATTTTTGTATCGTCAGCAAATTTTGAGATTGTGCAGGTGAGACCCTCATCTATGTCGTTGATGTAAATTAGAAAGAGAATTGGTCCTAGTACCGATTCCCTGGGGTACCCCGCTACTTACATTGGTCCATTTAGATGCCTTACCGTTTATGACTATACCCTTTGCTTTCTGTTGCTGAGCCAATTTTCTATCCATTTCAACACACCGTCTTGTATTCCATGCGCTTTTAGATTTAGCAGTAAACGTTTGTGGGGAACTTTGTCAAAGGCCTTTTGAAAATCAAGGTATATAATATCTACAGCTTTACTCTCATCGTAGAGGTTGAGGATATCGTGGAAGAAGTCTAAGAGGTTTGTTAAACAGGAACGTTTTTTACGAAAGCAAAGCCGTGTTGAGTATCTTTAAGTATGTTATTTTCCTCTAAGTGATTACGAGTCTGTCCTCGTATGACCGTTTCTAGCATTTTACATACAACTGAGGTTAAGCTAATTGGACGATAGTTACTGGGTAGGGATTTGCTGCCTTTTTTGAATATCGGTGTTACGTTGGCTAGCTTCCACTGAACAGGCATAGTTTCCAGACTGCAAGGATTTATTGAATAGTAATGTCAGTGGTTTGGAGAGCTCATCTTAGCTTCCTTTAGAACTCTAGGCGAGATTGTATCAGGTCCTGGCGTTTTATTTACCTTGAGTTTATCTAAACAATTCAATACTTCTCTCTCTGTAACGGTGATATTGCTTAGAACATCTGAATTATCAATCTGAATCGGCGATGGTGTAGGGATATCACTGAGGTCTTCTGTTGTAAAAACTGATGCAAAGAAGGTATTGAGGGCATTACTCATTTGTACTTCGTCTTTGGTGTATTCTCCTTTTTCATCGACTAACGGTCCAACAGTTGAAGTAACTACTTTTTTCTTTCTGATATAACTATAGAATTCTTTCGGGTTTGTTTTTATATGGGTGATTGTCCAGAGAGAGAGAGAGAGAGAGAGAGAGATGAGCGGAAGTAGTTGTTTAGAGAGGGAGAGTAAGGGTTGTGATCTAAAGAGTAATGATAGAGTTTACGATATATGGGTGATTGTCCAGAGAGAGAGAGAGAGAGAGAGAGAGAGAGAGAGAGATGAGTGGAAGTAGTTGTTTAGAGAGGGAGAGTAAGGGTTGTGATCTAAAGAGTAATGATAGAGTTTACGATATATGGGTGATTGTCCAGAGAGAGAGAGAGAGAGAGGGTGAGTGAGCGAGAGAGAGAGAGTGATTGTGTGGAAGAGTGAGTGAGAGAGAGAGTGTGTGTGTGTTTTTTTCGTTGTTGTTGTTTAAGTGCAATGCATTATATATTGAATATTAACCCTTTCAAAATCCGATACGCATTTATTTTCCGTTTTCTTTTTTTGGCAATTATTAGACAATTTCATTCAAATTAGGAAGGGTATATGGAAGTCAGAGGGTTGATTGAGCTAGTTTTTACCTATTGTATTCCTAGAGAGCCTTCCTAAGTTGTATACAATCGTCTAATGATAGCTAGAAGAAAGTGTCAAAATGAGTCATTATCTCCCAAGATTGAAAGGAGAGTTTTTTTTTTTTTTTTTTTTTTAATTCATGTATTCCTTTGTTTTCTTAGTTTTCTCGCTAGACCTCCACCAAGCTTAAAAAACACCCCCTAGACCCCCCTTCAAGATAAATTTGTACATTTATCGGTAGAAAAAATATCCTCTTAAAATTTCGACACCTAACATAGCACGAAAGGTCTTAATATTGACAAAGAAACGGGGCGAAAGGTGTTAAAATCGACAACCTAAGGGGCCGAACGTCTCATAATCTCAAAATAAATGGGGCTAAACATGAGGGAGAAAGGGGACCACACGAGCGACCCATCTCTCCTTAACCCTTTCAAGCTCCAATACACGTTTCTGTTCTGTTTCTGGCTACTATTAGACGATTTTATTCAGATTAGTAACGGTATATGGAAGTCAAAGGGTTGTTGTTGTTGTTGCTGTTCCCCAAGCTGCCTGGCCGAACAGCCCCAAGGCCCCGAGCAAGGCCAAGGCCATAACCGAGCGCCTCCATAGAAGGGTTGATTGGTTGGTCAAAGGGTTGATGGAGATAGTATTTACCCTTTTAATACCCACAGATCCTTCCTAAGCTGCATAAAATCCTCTAATGATAGCCAACATAAACTGCTAAAACGCGCCAGAGCTTCAAAGGGTTAATCGTTTGAGTGTACTTTGCTTACTCATCTATTACTTAGATGCTGTAACGATATAGGTTTTAGGAAATTAGGAAAACTTAGTACTTGTATAAATTCATATCATCACCAATTAACTAAGGGGAGACGAGTCGCTTTTCTAGACCGCCTTCTCCCTCATCTTTAGCCCCATTAGTTTAGCGATTTTATGAACTTTCGCCCCATTTCTGTCAATTTTAAGACCTTTCCTGTCAATTAGGTCTCGATTTTTTCCTGGCGAGCGATAGCGAGCCTGTAATTTAAGAGAAATCGGCCTTCGGTTTAGAAAAATGTACAAATTTATCTTGAAAGGGGGTCTAGGGGGCTTCATTTTAAGCTTGATGGAGGTCTAGCGAGGAAACTAGAAAAATAATAAATAAATAAAAAAATTAACCAAAAGTGAAGGATCTCCCCTTTATAAACATACCAAGTTAATTAATGAAACAACTAATACAAGCGGTACTCCAAGGGGTTCGAACCTAGGATACTCATACCGAAATTACGCACACTAAGCATTACGCTATCAAGACAGTTTAGGGGAGGTTTTTAGTTAATTCCCTAGACTTCCATCAAGCTTAAAATTACTCCCCCTTGACCCCCTTTCAAGATACATTTGTACATTTTTCGGTAGAAAAATTTCCCGGCCGAAGGCCGGTTCCCCTTAAATTACAGGCTCGCTATCGCTCGCCAGGGAAAAATCGACACCTAAATGGCACGAATGGTCTTAAAATTGACAGAAATGGGGCGAGGGTTCTTAAAATCGCCAAACTAATGGGGCGACCGTCTTTAAATCTCAAAAGCAATGGGGCTAAACATGAGGGAGAAAGGGCTCCCAAAAACATCCTCCAGGTGGAAATCTCCCCTTCAAGGTCTATGCGCAAGCCTACGATCTATTATGCATTATCGAATACTGCCTATTGATCTTAGCAACATGTGCATACAAATCAGATGAAGTATTGAGGGATGAGCCTTTACAACGGCCGGCACCTCGTATCATGCACCCGACAACACTCTGATAACACCTAATGATGCAGAAGTGTAGTACTCTCAATGCTTTCCATGACAACATGAAAAATCAATTGACCACTTCCGGCTATAAGGAAGTTCGGCCGGTAAACATCGATATTAACCCTCTCCGACATATAACGGGATTTTGAGCCTATTAGGGATACTTTAAAGCCTTTGTTACCATCAGGGGTATTTAGAAACCTTTAGTTTAGTTACTTCAACCTCTGCAGTTGTCTTTGAGTTAGCTGTGTTGAGCCTATTGGGGATACTTTAAAGCCTTTGTTACCATCAGGGGTATTTAGAAACCTTTAGTTTAGTTACTTCAACCTCTGCAGTTGTCTTTGAGTTAGCTGTGTTGAGCCTATTGGGGATACTTTAAAGCCTTTGTTACCATCAGGGGTATTTATAAACCTTTAGTTTAGTTACTTCAACCTCTGCAGTTGTCTTTGAGTTAGCTGTGTTGAGCCTATTGGGGATACTTTAAAGCCTTTGTTACCATCAGGGGTATTTAGAAACCTTTAGTTTAGTTACTTCAACCTCTGCAGTTGTCTTTGAGTTAGCTGTGTTTGAGCCTATTGGGGATACTTTAAAGCCTTTATTACCATCAGGGGTATTTATAAACCTTTAGTTTAGTTACTTCAACCTCTGCAGTTGTCTTTGAGTTAGCTGTGTTGAGCCTATTGGGGATACTTTAAAGCCTTTGTTACCATCAGGGGTATTTAGAAACCTTTAGTTTAGTTACTTCAACCTCTGCAGTTGTCTTTGAGTTAGCTGTGTTGAGCCTATTGGGGATACTTTAAAGCCTTTATTACCATCAGGGGTATTTATAAACCTTTAGTTTAGTTACTTCAACCTCTGCAGTTGTCTTTGAGTTCGCTGTGGGCAGAAAACTAATTGTGGCGAGGTAATTATAAGAGTGAGAGAACTCTATTTCTTATTGCTAATCTGGGAACCTCTGCGTCATATGAGTCTGAAAGGGTTAAACACAAATACAGTAATTATGTAGGGTTCTGATGGGTAAACAGTATGTTGAATTGGGTTTTATGTATTTATATAATGACTACAAGCGCAGCAATTTAGGTGATGATTCTGTTAATTATCGATGTCTACGGCTCCAACTTCCTTATAGACCGAGACTCGCAAGTGGTCAATTGCGAGGGGATTCCATGTACTGTACGGTCGCGGTAATAAGTCATGTCACAGATGTCATTACGTTTGGCTTGCTCTGTGCTGTATTAATGTCTGTCGGATGTTTAATAGGGCGGGTAAGTGTAGGAACATGTTTTTATATCTCACTCGATATGAAGAAATGCAGCTTAGATATTGCTGATACCAATTATTGATCGAAATATACTTGGTGCCGAGACATCACTTATTAGCGCGACTGTACACTCGGCAGGAAAACAAAAACAAATAAAGAAACAGACAGACTATCAGCCTACGTGATGGAGTAGCCTAAGTGTCGCCATTACTGTTTATTATTCCGCAGTATAGTTACACACACACCTGGCGCCACGGACAAGGTGACCCGACACACCCTACCTGCATAGTAAGGGAGATAATAGGCGGAGTCACACGAGCGCATTTTCTGACAATTTTCGATGAGCAATTTTTTTTTTTTTTTTTTTTATCTCTTTCCCATTAGAATCGGAAACTAGATCGAAAATGTGTTAAGGGGAGATTTCCACTTGAGGGATTATTTTCTGGACCCCTTTCTCCCTCAGGTTTAGCCCCATTGCTTTTGAGATTTTAAAACGTTTGCTCCATTATTTTGTCGATTTTAAGAACTTTCAAGGCCTTTCGTGCCATTTAGGTGTCGATTATTTCCTGGCGAGCGATAGCGAGCCTGTAATTTAAGAGGAACCGGCCTTCGGCCGGTACATTTTTCTACCGAAAAATGTACAAATTAATCTTGAAAGGGACTCAAGGGGGTGTAATTTTAAGCTTGCTGGAGGTCTAGGGAACAAACTAAATACCTCCACTTAAAAGGATGAATTGAGATACTCTGTAGCCGGCAAAAGGGACCCCCCCCCCCCGTTCTCTCTCTCTCTCTCTCTCTAATGTCCTGCCACGGACATTAGTTCCAGGGCAGTAATTCCCTTTCCAATGTTCCCTTACCCACTCTAAACCACTGTTTGAACACTTGATCCTCAGTGTTTTGGAGGACAAGCAACCTAGAAGGGTCACTAGATCTGTTGTTGCTTGATTTCCTTTGTACTCCTTTGTACTCCTTTGTACTCTCTCTCTCTCTCTCTCTCTCTCTCTCTCTCTCTCTCTCTCTCTCTCTCTCTCTCTCTCTCTCTCTCCAAGACAAAATCTCCTAATACCCCCAAGACGTCGGACCAGAGAGTGTTAACCCATTTAGTACTATTAGACGATTTTATTCAACTTAGGAAAGACGTCTACCCATGGAAAGACTACACACCCTGGTACTGAAAGGGTTAAGAGAGAGAGAGAGAGAGAGATTTACGTTTACATTGATTTACATATTAACACTTGCCACACAGATCCTACGATCCCTGCGAGGTGGCCAGGACTTAATTATGAGAGAGAGAGAGAGAGAGAGAGAATTGTACATACTGTATGTGTATTGTGAATAGTTTTCTTAAGGGGAGGTATTTAGTTTGTTCCCTAGACCTCCATCAGGCTTAAAATTACACCCCCTTGAGTCCCTTTCAAGATAAATTTGTACATTTTTCGGTAGAAAAATGTCCCGGCTGGTTGTTCTTAAATTACAGGCTCGCTATCGCTCGCCAGGAAAAAATCGACACCTTAATGGCACGAAAGGTCTTAAAATTGACAGAAATGGGGCAAAATGTCTTAAAATGTCAAAAATACTAGGGTGAACGTCTTAAAATCTCAAAAGCTAAACATGAGGGAGAAAGAGGTTCAGAAAAAAATCCTCCAGGTGGAAATCTCCCCTTAACCCGGTGACGTCCTTTCCATTTATATTCGGCAGTTATTAGACGATTTTCTTCAGCTTGGGACGGCCGTGTAGCATTTAAGAGGCTACAGACTATCTCAGTTAACCCTTTAAGCTGACACAGGTCCTTCCTAAGCTACATTAAATCGTCTACATACAGTATAGCCAAGCTAAATCAACAGTCATCCCCAGTAGTGCAAGGGTAAATATTATAGCTATGTTACCCATAAAATGTTGATCATGGTCCGTTTTCTACGAAACATAATATTGAATATAAGTATCTTAGAAAACGTAACGCTTACCTATTTTGGTAGGGTAACTTAAATGTATTACTTGAGTGTCTGTGTATTTTACGTTTACGTTGAGGGACCCGCAGAGGGCCGCTCTCGGACGGCATGACATGCGGGGGTTGTGCATTAGGACTAGTGATTGGGGACAGGATCAAGAGAAGGGCCAGGATTAGGGGTGTAATGATTGGTGACTAGTTCTAAAAGAATCAAGAGTGCCCCGGGGCTATTAACTAAATGAAATGGGAGATGGTTCCACTCTAATCTTGGATGCTGCGTTGGCAAACATTATTGTCTAAATATGTCCATGCTTGCCTGATACGTGTGGTATTTCAGGTTGTGGCTGCGTCTTGTAAATTGTACACTTGTAGGGTGTAAATATATATCTTTGTCTATGTCTACTAAGTTGTTAGTAATTTTATATAACATCCGTTGTCTGTGCATTTGTCCTCTTGTTACAAGTGGGTCTAGTCTTGTTTGAGAAAAGTGACAGATGTAATGTGTCTGTAAGACACTTCACCCCATTCAGTTGTCGATGTTTTATTTGGGCAAACAATAACGAGCCTGTAACTTACAAGAAACCGGCCCTTGGCCGTGACATGTTTCTGTGGAAAAATGTATAAAATTAGTTCGAAGGGGGTCTGAGTGGGCATTTTGGTAGTTTGATGCAAGTCTGGGAAGTCGTTTTGGTAAGCCTAGGGAACAAACTAAAACACGGGTAGATGGGACTCGTCAGCCTTGGTCGGCAACTCATCTAGGGGAGACAACCTTATAAAAATCTGGGTGGATGGGACTCGTCAGCCTTGGTCGGCAACCTGTCTAGGGGAATAAACCTTATACAAATTACCAAAGGGCGACACGCTCATCGGTGCCACTTGCTTGTGGCGAACTCTACCATAGATACAATAGATAGATACATTGCTCGAATATGACAGAAACAACACAAAACCTCAAGACTAATTAAATCCAACATCACACTATCCCCCATGACGTTGGATCAGATAGTGTTACACCCCTTCCATGACGCACGCACGAACGGACTCCCCGGTAAAGGTCGCGGCGTTCATGAAATACTAAACCACTGTTGCTGGGGTAAGAAGCTTTGAATCCGATACTCTTAAAATAGAAGAGGCTAAGAATACAAAATATATATATATATATATATATATATATATATATATATACATACATAATAAATAAATAAATACAAATATGAGTCCATTAATTAATATAACAAATTAAAAAATAAAGCTTGATGGAGGTCTTGGGAGGACTCTACCAAATATAATAAAACTCTACATAAATGAGATAATAAATACGCCCATCCCCCCATAATGAGCCAATAAATACGCCCATCCCCCCATAATGAGCAAATAAATTCGCCCATCCCCCCTTAATGAGCAAATAATACGTCCATCCCCCCATAGACAATAAATACGTCCATCCCCCCATAGACAATAAATACGCCCATCCCCCATAGACAATAAATACGTCCATCCCCCCATAATGAGATAATAAATACGCCCATCCACCCATAATGAGCAAATAAATACGCCCATCGCCCCATAATCAATAAATACGCCCATCCCCCCATAATGAGATAATAAATACGCCCATCCCCCCATAATGAGCAAATAAATACGCCCATCCCCCCATAATGAGATAATAAATACGCCCATCCCCCCATAATGAGCAAATAAATACGCCCATCCCCCCATAATGAGATAATAAATACGCCCATCCCCCCATAATGAGCAAATAAATACGCCCATCCCCCCATAATGAGCAAATAAATACGCCCATCCCCCCATAATGAGCAAATAAATACGCCCATCCCCCCATAATGAGATAATAAATACGCCCATCCCCCCATAATGAGATAATAAATACGCCCATCCCCCCATAATCACCTTGGCAAAAAATCATATATTTTACTGTAGCGTGAGAGAAAAATTAATATGAAGGTTACAAAATTATACTGTTATTATCTACTTGACACTATCTGGTCCGACGTCTTGGGGGTAATTAGGATATTGGGTTTCATTTTGGTTCAGGATTTTGCTTGCTTTTGCTATTTTCGAGCAGTGTATTTTAGTTTGTCCCCTAGACTAATTAAAAACACCTTCACAGACTGACTTCCTTCTAGCTAAAACACACACACACACACACACACACACTTTCAAGCAAAATTTGTACATTTTTCGATAGAATAATGTTCCGGTCAAAGGCCGATTTCTTCCGAGTTACAGGCTCGCCCAAAACATAAATTGACACCTGAATGGGGTGACACGTCTTCTTATCGACAAACTATTGAGGTAAAAAGTCTTAGAATCTCCCACCTAATAGAGCGAAGCAGGGGGGAGAAAAAAAAGACCCCCCTCTGCCCAAATAGTATTAACCCTTTCACGCTCATATGACGCAGAGGTTGCCAGATTAACAATACTAAATAGAGTTCTCTCTTATAATTACCTCTCCAAAATTAGTTTTCTTCCAACAGCTAACTCAAAGACAACTGCAGAGGTTGAAGTAAGTAAACTAAAGGTTTTTAAATACCCCTGATGGTAACAAAGGCTTTAAAGTATCCCTAATAGGCTCAAAATCGCGTCATATGTCGGAGAGGGTTAATGGCCATGACCCTGAACTAAGGAGCTTTTCCCGGAGTTTTACGTTCGATCTGGAGTGACATTTAGCACAGGGTATTTGTTTATTCATATATATATATATATACTGTATATATTTTATTTCCAGGTATGTAAAATGATGATTGGGAGATTGACCTTTTGATTGTGATAACGCCTCTCTCTCTCTCTCTCTC
>CM064572.1:5587268-5699275 GCA_032716605.1 Paralithodes platypus | reverse complement strand
TAGTTGTTGTTGTTGTTGTTGTTCCCCCCCAAGCTGCCTGGCCGAACAGCCCCAAGGCCCGAGCAAGACCAAGGCCACAACCGAGCGCCCCCACAGAACCCTCCCTGCCGACCACAATAAAGCATAGGTGACCGAAGCCACTCCATGGCGGGGGAGCTGATGAGGGGTGCGGGAAACGCCGGGGGAAACCAAAGCCCCACCCAGGGCCCTGTGCCGCTCAGCAATTATGAAGAGAAAGTTGAGGGTCAAAGGGAAAAATGTGACGCTTTGGCCTCCAATCTTGGTAGATTGGGAGGTCAATCCACGGAAGAGACGCCGTCACTTGAGATCTAGAAAATATATAAGTAAAAGGAACAGTCAGAGTAAGCTATGGGTATGGCAGAGATCGCTCAGTTCTCACTCTGATAGACCAGCCCATCACCACATGACTAGAACCCAATCCTCTCAGCATCAGTTAGGAAAGGCCCTAGAAAGCCGCCTTTGGCGGGGGGGGGGGATAGCTCCCCTATTTCAACCCCTTTCGGGGTTGGGCACCCGCCCGCTTGTCTATAGTAAAGGTAAGTGGTGGTGATGGAGGTAAGGTGTTGATGGTGGTGGTGGTGGTGAGGTGATTGTGGTGGTGAAGTGGAGTCCAAAGGAAATCAAGCAACAACAGGTCTTGCGACCCCTCTACGCTGCTTGTCCTCCAAAACACTAAGGATCTAGTGTCCAAACAGTGGGAAAATTGGAAAGGAACTACTGCCCTGTAATTAATGTCCGTGGCAGGATTAGATGTTAGTAGGGGACAGTTGGGTTAGTAACATAACACAGTTATAAGTGATCTTACATATATTTGGGAAAAGAGAGTAACATCTTGGTAAATTATAAATGCAATAATCCGTGATGAATCTGTGGGGGGAAAATAAATAAGTTATTTATTTACAAACCCAGTCAGTCGCGGGTTTGAGGCAAGATATTTCCGGCAGTTTACGGGAGCAAGTATATTTATTCAACTATTTATTATATAATGTATATTGCTTTTTTATAATTGTGTACTCATATACAGGTATATCTATCCTGAAATGTTTTAAGGCTAATTTGCGATAGGAGCGGAGACTTTACCAAAGGTGAATTGCCAGTGAAAGTTGACTGAAAAAGAGCTCGTGTGACACTGCCTTCCCGCTGTGTTGGTGGGTTTGACACTGCCTTCCCACTGTGTTGGTGGGTTTGACACTGCCTTCCCGCTGTGTTGGTGGGTTTGACACTGCCTTCCCACTGTGTTGGTGGGTTTGACACTGAACGCGATATATGGTTAGTCGCACACCAGTGATTGTTTATGACAGGTCTTACTGTTGGTTGATTACGTTCACGATATAGGGGATGGGCTTGTTTAATGTGTGCGTGTGTGTAATAGATAATTGTCGGTTTATTGTTCATTGCAGCCCAAAGGCTGAAAATCTACAGAGTTTTTCTTAAACCTAGGTACAGAATAATGCTTATTCCTTAGGCGACCGTGAGGTCGCAGATGCACTTTGTATTAGTGAGATGTGTAGGCTAACACAGGCTGATTAGCAGCTTGGTTAGGGAGGAACCACGATACAATTCTCTCCGTCGCTATGTCCGAAACAAACTTTAGGATTCTGATGGAGACTCTGTGTGTGTGTGTGTGTGTGTTTGTGTTTGTGTGTGTGAAACTCAGGTAAATATAATCTGAGCCGAATTATTTACATTTGTATGGATGTTCAAGTTATCCCCTTACCTTAACCCTCTCCCTTCTGTGTGCCTCTCTCAGGATGTCGTGGCTGGGCGGCGACGACCCCGGGGGCGGGTTCGGCTACGACGTCCCCTGGTGGGCGGCCGAGGAAGGTGGCGCAGGGGGCGGACCTCGGCGTAATGTGTCATGGGAGGAACGCTGTCGAACCCTAGACTATGATTACCATGTGGCCACTGCTGTCATATCCGCCATGTTCCTCGTGTTTGGAGTCGTGTACAGCCTCTTTGGTAAGTACTAGTGTATTTAGTGTTAAAACATTGCTATATTAACCTTTCAGGATCAGACCTGGACCAGAGGAACACAACATCAACAAGACCTATCCATATTGGCATGCTCAAGGACTTCTGGCTGACAAAAAAATTGTTGTAGTCTTTGTCTTTGGAACATATGCCAGTCAAACTGGAAATAAATACAATGAATGTCTTTAAGAGGAGCATTGACAATGTTCATCAACATATTTGATCAGCCGTCCATAGACTATAGCCTCAGATTTTTAAAGAAGTAACATCTATAGCCCATGTCTCGGTAATATATTTTTCTACATTCCATTACTGGAACTCTGGAAGTTAACATGGTTTAACGCTAGTATGAAGAAACTGTTTTTACGTAAGATCTGTTCTTCCTGGAACATGAACACTCTGTAGTGGATGTACTGCACTACACAGTCTTCTGAACATATCCATGGCACGTGTGTACTGTTGGTTTCAATGTGTTCGTTGTCCCCTGATGATCCCTCCTTCACTGGGTCCGATATACTTGTACTCCCACCACATAATGTCTTCAATAACCATTTCAGACTTGACCACCACACCACTGCTTTCATTCCTGTGTGGGTATTATTAGACGAGCTTTCTTCTTTCTTACTTTCATCACTCTTTTATTTTACCTTTAGCTCTCTCCCTCCCTTCCTTCCTTCCTTCCTTCCTTCCTTCCTTCCTTCCTACCTTCCTTCCTTCCTTCCTTCCGTCTTTCTTCCTTCCTTCCTTACTTCCTTCCTTCCTTCCTTCCTTCCTTCCTTCCTTTCTTTCTTCTTTCATTTCTTCTCTCCCTCCCACCCTTCCTTCTAACTTTCATTCTCCTTCTCACGTTTATCTCTCTCTCTCTTTCTCTCTTTCCCATTTCTTCTCCCTACCTCTCTTCCTCCCTTTCTCCATCCCTCCCTTTTGTACCCCTTTCGTTCCTTCCATTATTCCCTTCTCCTCTCCCTCTTTTATTAATTCTCTCCCTCCCTCCCTCCCACACCCCCAACATGAGTTAACTTGTATTATCCGCAATCAGCCTTCTCCTTTGTGTCTAACTTCTCTCTCTCTCTCTCTCTCTCTCTCTCTCTCTCTCTCTCTCTCTCTCTCTCTCTCTCTCTCTCTCTCTCTCTCTCTTTCTCTCTTCTCTCTCTCTCTCTCTGTCTCTCTCTCTCTCTCTCTCTCTCTCTCTCTCTCTCTCTCTCTCTCTCTCTCTCTCATCCCACGCCAGCATCCCTCTTTGTGTCTCGAACATTACTTGCGCGGCCAACTTTTATATGCGTATCCCCTTAAAATTTTCGGACTCCGTTTTCTTTGTCGTTTCTTTGTTTACTCTCTCGTTTTCTGTTCGTTTCTTTGTCGTTTCTTTGTTTACTCTCTCGTTTTCTGTTCTTCCCTTCGCCGTTTTCTTTGATATTTTCTTCGCGTTTTTTGTTTGTTTTTGTTTTACAGAACATAAGAAAATGGGAGTCTGCAGAAAGCCGATTGACCCACACAAGGCAGATCCCTCTCACACCCAACCCTAATTGCAAGACCCAATCATAGGCCCAACTCGCTAACACAGTTTAACCCACGGTATTGTTTTAGAAACTTTTTAGCCTTTTGTTTTCGTTGTTTTGTCGATTTCTTTGTTGTTTTGTTTACTTCTCATCATTGTTTTTATTTTAATGTGGTTTCGTCTTATTTACGGTCTTTTTTTTACACTTTTTATGCTGTTAATTTTCACACGTATTTTTTTTATTATTTAATTTCCTTTTGCATTTTCCTATACTTCTCAATTAAGTGTATGTCACGTGTCTCACCTTCTTGTTTTAATTTGTTTTTTCATTGTATGTGTAGGCTATAGTCTCATAACAATAGGTTAGCTTAATCCCCACACAGCACGAGCGATAGTGAGAGAGAGAGAGAGAGAGAGAGAGAGAGAATGTGTGAGTGTGTTTGTGAGTTAAGGAAGAAAGAAATATAAAGAAAACCCCAACAAAAGGCGTAGCCGTTACACAGGCTTAACCTCCAACTGTATATCTTCATCAAGAAGGTAAACAAACGCTAAATCGACCTATATGTTATGAGGGTGGTGTTGTTGATATACACACACCACAAACACTCACTCACTCACCCACCCACACGTACACAAACGCACACACAGACACGCTCACTCACAGACACACCACTCACTCACCCACCCACACGTACACAAACGCACACACAGACACGCTCACTCACAGACACACCACTCACTCACCCACCCACACGTACACAAACGCACACACAGACACGCTCACTCACAGACACACCACTCACTCACACACACACCACGTTACACAAACGCACACACAGACACGCTCACTCACAGACACACCACTCACTCACCCACCCACACGTACACAAACGCACACACAGACACGCTCACTCACAGACACACCACTCACTCACCCACCCACACGTACACAAACGCACACACAGACACGCTCACTCACAGACACCACTCACTCACCCACCCACACGTACACAAACGCACACACAGACACGCTCACTCACAGACACACCACTCACTCACACACACACACACACACACACACGCACACACAGACACGCTCACTCACAGACACACCACTCACTCACCCACCCACACGTACACAAACGCACACACAGACACGCTCACTCACAGACACACCACTCACTCACCCACCCACACGTACACAAACGCACACACAGACACGCTCACTCACAGACACACCACTCACTCACACACACACACACACACACACACACACACACACACACGCACATACTCACTTATGCACACATTTACACAGACAGACACACTCACTCACTCACGCACAAACACACACACACACATAAACTTAAACTTTAAAAAAAAACTTAACCTGGCCGTGAAGGCAAGGTCTGGACGGACCGCCTCGGGGGCCCACAAAGTCCCCTGCCCTCGTCCTACTCCTTCGGGAGTATGTAGGCGCTCTCGTTAGCAGCCAGGATCAGTCTATTGATCCCTTAGCATAAGATCTAGGTTAAGTCTGTGTATTTTCAGCCCCATTGGCTGCCGGCTTGAAATAAACGATTATTATTATTATTATTATTATTAGCAATGGGGCTAAAGATGAGGGAGAAAGGGGTCCAGAAAAAAATCCCTCAAGTGGAAATCTCCCCTTCAACTCTGTATAGTATATACAATAAAATAAAATACAATATTAAATATATAAGGGGGTGGGGGGGGGGGGTTACTGGACCCCTTCTTCCTCATGTTTAGCCCCATTCATTTTGAGATTTTTGAAGATGTTCGCTCCTGTAGTTTGTCGATTTTAAGACCTGCCCCATTGCCTTGTCAACATTAAGACCTTTCGTGCTATTTGGGTGTCGATTTTTTCTGGCGAGCGATAGCGAGCCTGTAATTTCAGAAGGAATCGGCCGGGACATTTTTCTACCGAGAAATACACAAATTTAACTTGAAATGGGGTCTACTTTTTTGTTCTCCCCTCCCCTGGGCCTTGATGGCGATGTTAGGATCCGTGACCTAGTTTATTGAGAGAGAGAGAGAGAGAGAGAGAGAGTGTGAGTTAGTGAGTGAGTGAGTGGGTGAGAGAGAGAGAGAATGCGAGTGAATGATAGAGAGAGAGAGAGAGAGAAGAGGTGGATAAAAGAGCGAGGGAGAGAAAGAGAGAAGGGTAGAGACAGAGAGAGAGAGAGAGTGTGAGTGTGTGTGTGTGTGATGAAGAGAAGACGGCTGGGGAAGAATACAATGAGAGAGAGAGTGAGTGTGTGTGTGTGTGTGTGTGTGTGTGTGTGTGTGTGTGTGTGTGTGTGTGTGTGTGTGTGTGTGTGTTTAATGAAGAAGAGAAGGCTGGGGAAGAATACAATGAGAGAGAGAGAGTGAGTGTGTGTGTGTGTGTTTGTGTGGGAGAGAGAGAGAGAGAGAGAGAGAGAGAGAGAGAGAGAGAGAGAGATAACAGTGAGAGAGAGAGATGAAGACAAAGCCGGGAGAGATAACAATGAAAGAGAGAGAGAGAGAGAGAAAAAAACAAGAGAAAGAGAGAGAGGGAGGGAGGGAGGGAGGGGTGGGGGGGGGGGTATTCCAGCAACCAGCAAGCGATTTTTCCGGTCAAACTATCGATGTAGGAGGAGTGACCTAGTTTCCTACGAGAGAGTCCTGAGTTCCCGCGGCCCTGACCTGGTTCATCTGTGAGAGAGAGAGAGTGAGTGTGAAAGAGGGGGATCGATGTAAGAGTGGAAACAAATGAGAGAGAGAGAGAGAGAGAGAGAGAGAGAGAGAGAGAGAGAGAGAGAGGGGGGGGGGATCGATGTAAGAGTGGAAACAAATGAGAGAGAGAGAGAGAGAGAGAGAGAGAGAGAGAGAGAGAGAGAGAGAGAGAGAGAGAGAGAGAGAGAGAGAAGTAATAGGGGTAAAGTCTATCTCAAGTCTATCGAAAAATGTACAAATATATCTTGAAGGAGGGTCTTGGGGGGGTGTTTTGTAAGCTTGATGGAGGTCTAGGGAGGAGAAGAAAAAAAAAATATATATATTGTATATTATATATATGAGCAAATAAATACGCCCACCTCGCTCTTTTTCTCTTTCTCTCCCTCTCTCTTTGTCTTGTATCCATTCGGCCCCATTCAGCCTACTGTTTTAAGCGGCTCGCTGGTGTAGTGACTAGCGTCTTGGACTTCCACCCAGAAGGTCCCAGGTTCGCGCCCACGCTCGGCGCATTAAAGATTTTTTCACAAGCACTGAGTCGTTACCGTCCCTCATGAGCAAGGGGAGGGGGTAGTAGTACAGGACCCCAATGGAAATACGCCTAATCGGCCTTATTGGGCTATCCTTAGCTGGCTTAGCATGCTCTAGCTTTAACAACTATTATTACTAGTATTATTAATATTTCCTGGCGATCCTGGCGAGCGGTAGCGAGCCAGCATATATATTTTTTTGTTTTGACAGATAAATTTGTTCATTTTTCGATAGAAAAATGTTTCCGGCGAAGCCGGATTTCTCCATACAATGCTGGCTCGCTATCGCTCACCAGGAAGAAATCGACACCTGGATGGGGATAAACGTCTTAAAGCGGTTGGCTGAATGGGACCGAATGGATACAAGCCAGGGAAAGAGAGAAAAGGAGAGAAAGATAAGAAAAATAAAAACCGGTGATCCTCCCTTAAGATGTCGGAGCAGACGATTATTCTTGAGCTTAGGAAAGCTCTTTATCTCTGGTGTGACCTGCCGGGCAATATATAACACTTGACCTAGTTTCCGGGAGGGAGAGAGGGAGGGAGAGAGAGAGAGAGAGAGAGGGAGGGAGGGAGGGAGGAGGGAGAGAGAGAGAGAGAGAGAGAGAGAGAGAGAGAGAGAGAGAGAGCAGTGAAACAAAGGGGGAGTGTGATTGAGAGTGGACGTTGGTATATATCTCTCACTCTCACTCTCTCTCTCTCTCTCTCTCTCTCTCTCTCTCTCTCTCTTTCTCTCTCTCTCTCTCTCCCTCCCTCCCTCCCCCTCCCCATTAATACACTGTCAACAAGACGCCCTCCCTCCCTCCCTCCCTTCACCCTTCTTCATATTTTCACTACCCCTTAATGACGTCACTAGCATAATAAATAATAATAATAATAATAATAATAATAATAATAATAATAATAATAATAATAATAAAAACCCATCCCCCGTTAATAAGGGAGCTTTTTCTGGACCCCCTTCTCCCTCATGTTTAACCCCATTAATTGTGCAATTTGAAGACGTTTGCCCCATTAGTTTGGCTGTATACAGACATTTTTTTTACCCATTTCGTTGTCAGTTTTAAGACCTTTCGTGCCATTTAGGTGTCGATGTTTTCCCTGGCAAGCGGTATCGAGGCTGCAATTTAGGAAGAACTAACTGGCTGGGGTGCATTTTGCTACCGAATAATGCACACATTTATCTCGTAGGGGATATTGGGGGTTTATTGTTAACGTTTGATGGAAGGACAAAACACTTCCCTTAATGTTGTTGTTTTTTTTTTTTTCCCTTCTCCCTCTTGTTTAGCCCCATTGGTTTATATTATGTTAAGACGTTCGGCCCATTTGTTTGGCGATTTTAAGATTTGACGCCCCCATTTCTTTGTCAATATTGAGACCTTTCGTGCCATTTACGTGTCGAATGTTTCCTGGCAAGCGATAGCGAGCCTGTCATTTTAAGAGTAACCAGTCGAAGGGCGGGACATTATTCGAATTTATCTCGAAGGTGAATCAAGGGAGTGACTTTTACAGGTTGATGGAGGTCTAGGGAAAAAACTGAATAATAATAAAAATATCAAACAATGAGCAAATAAAGAAGCCCATCTCCCCTTAACCCTCAGTGTTTTGGAGGACAAGCAACCTAGAAGGGTCACTAGATCTGCTGTTGCTTGATTTCCTTTGTAACCCCTTCTATGCCGGTGACGTTCTTTTAACCCTCTCCGACATATGACGCGATTTTGAGCCTATTAGGGATACTTTAAAGCCTTTGTTACCATCACGGGTATTTATAAACCTTTAGTTTAGTTACTTCAACCTCTGCAGTTGTCTTTGAGTTAGCTGTGTTGAGCCTATTGGGGATACTTTAAAGCCTTTGTTACCATCAGGGGTATTTAGAAACCTTTAGTTTAGTTACTTCAACCTCTGCAGTTGTCTTTGAGTTAGCTGTGTTGAGCCTATTGGGGATACTTTAAAGCCTTTGTTGCCATCAGGGGTATTTAGAAACCTTTAGTTTAGTTACTTCAACCTCTGCAGTTGTCTTTGAGTTAGCTGTGTTGAGCCTATTGGGGATACTTAAAGCCTTTGTTACCATCAGGGGTATTTAGAACCTTTAGTTTAGTTACTTCAACCTCTGCAGTTGTCTTTGAGTTAGCTGTGTTGAGCCTATTGGGGATACTTTAAAGCCTTTGTTACCATCAGGGGTATTTAGAAACCTTTAGTTTAGTTACTTCAACCTCTGCAGTTGTCTTTGAGTTAGCTGTGGGCAGAAAACTAATTTTGGAGAGGTAATTATAAGAGTGAGATAACTATTTATTATTGCTAATCTGGCAACCTCTGCGTCATATGTGCGTGCAAGGGTTAACTTCATTCTATCTACTATTAGACGATTATCTTTAGTCTAAAAAGGGTCTCCAACAATAAACAGACTTCGAACAATCTACCTTAACCCTTTCTACTACCCCAGATCTTTCTTAAACTGCGCAAAATCGTCTAAATATAGCTAGATTACAATAAAAAGGACGTCTCCGGTACAGAAGGGGTTAATCCAAGGATAGAAAGGTAAGAAGTCACTAACAATATATCCATTGTTAACTTTTGGGTCGATTTTGTCATGTATTTATTATATTTCTAGTTTCCTCGCTAGACCTCCATCATATACTTAAAAAAAAAAAATAAAAAAAAAAATAGACCCCCTTTCAAGATAAATTTGTACATTTTTCGGTAGAAAAATGTCCCGGCCAAAAGCCGGTTCCTTCTAAATTACAGGCTCGCTATCGCTCGCTAGGAAAATATCGACACCTAAGTAGCACACAAGGTCTTAAATATTCACTAAGAAATGGGGTGAAAGATCTGAAAATCGACACACTAATGGAACGAACGTCTTTAAATCTCAAAACTAATGGGGCTAAACATGAGGAAGAAAGGGGACCAGAAAAACCGATCCATCTCCCCTTAACCCTTTCAGTACCAGGGACGTCCTTTTCATCATATTCTGGCAAGTATTAGACGGGTTTATTCAGCTTAGGAAGGACCTCTAGTAATAATAAGGCTTCACTACATCCCAACCAACCCCTTTAACTGCCGTAGATCCTTCCCCAATATATCTTTCTACACCCCCCCCCTCAAACCACCCCCTTCAACCCCTCCCCTACCCCAACTACAACTACTCCCAATATCTCTCTCTACAACCACCCCCTCAAACCACCCCCTTCAACCCCAACAATTCTACAACTACCCCCACTATCTCTTTCTACAACCACCCCATCAAACCCCCTTCAACAACTATCCAGGTACCCCCACAACAATCCTCACTATACCCCCTTCAACAATAACAACTCTACAGCTACCCCACAACCACCTACACAACCCCACATCAAGCCTCACCACCACAGCAACAACTCTATAACTACCCCACAACCTCACATCACACCCCCTTCAACCCTCAACACAACAACAACATCTACTACAACTACCCCACAACCATAGCCTCACTACCCCACATCAAACCCCCTTCAACCCTCACCACCACAACGGCAACTCCATAGCTCCCCCACAACCATAGCCTCACAACCCCACAAACCCCTCCCCACCATAACCCCTTCAACCTCCACCTCCCCCACAAACATTACCCACAACCCTTCAGTCTCACAACCCCACATCAAACCCCCTTCAATCCCCACCTCCCCCACAAACATTCCCCACAACTACATAACCCCTCAGCCTCGTAGACCCACATCAACCCCTCACACACACACACACACACACACACACACACACACACACACACACACACACACACACACACACACACACACACACATACACAACAACCCCCTCATAACCCCAACTAATTCAGGAACCACAACAATATACCCACTGCAATTCCTAAGCTTTACCTCTCCACCACCCCACAAATACCCCCTTAAACCCCTTCAATCCCTTCAATAATATCTACATCACAACCCAGGTACCCCCACAAGCACCCCACAAACAACCCCCCTAAAACCCCTTCAACAATCCCTCCCATCACAACTCAGGTACCCCCTCAAGCACCCCACAAATACCCCCTTAAACCCCTTCAATAATACCTACATCATAACTCAAATACCCCCTCAAGCACCCCCTTAAATCCCCCTCTATCACAACTCAGCTACCCTCTCAAGCACCCCACAAACCCCTTCAACAATCCCTCCATCACAACCAAAATACCCCCGCAAGCACCCCACAAACACCCCCCCTTAAACAATACCTCCATCACAACCTAAATACCCCCGCAAGCACCCCACAAACACCCCCCTTAAATCCCTTCAACAATCCCTCCATCACAACCTAAATCCCCCCCCCCTAAGCACCCCCTTAAACCCCTTCAAACATGCCCTCCATCACGACCCAAATTGTACTATATTACAAAATTCACTATCCTATATTGTTTCGTATTGCCAAGCTTATATAAAATTGTCTCACTTCAGCCACCCCCATCACAACCAAACAATACTTTATCACAAAATTACCTACCTGTTTAAAATCGACGATCATCAGCCTACAGCCCCCATCACAACCCCAACCTCACAAAATATTATATAATTTTTTTTACTATCCTATGTTGTTTCCTATTGCCAAGCTCACATAAAATCGCCTATAGTCAGCCTACAACCCGCCCTCTTCCATCACAACCCCAACCTAGCCTTGCAACAAAGAGGGGTTCTGGTTGGGGGGGCGGGCGGGGGACGGGTCCGTTGGGGGGCAGGAGGGGGGCAGAAGGAAAGTGGGGCGGCCCGGTGTAGGATCAATACATGTGTGCAAGGGGAGAACCGCCCCCCTCCCCTCTCCTTCCCTTCCCTCGGTGCTCTCTCTCTCTCTCTCTCTCTCTCTCTCTCTCTCTCTCTCTCTCTCTCTCTCTCTCTCTCTCTCTCTCTCTCTCTCTCTCTCTCTCTCTCTCTCTCTCTCTCTCTCTCTCTCTCTCTCTCTCTCTCTCTCTCTCTCTCTCTCTCTCTCTCTGTCTCTCTGTCTCTCTGTCTCTCTCTATATATATATATATATATATATATATATATATATATATATATATATCCATCCTTCCATCCCTCTTCTACGATGTTTTCACATTTGATTTGCTTCTGGCTAACAAGAGAGGATTCCACGCAGCTTAGGAAGGCCCTCTAGGCATCAAAAGGGGTAATAAGCACTCTCCATTAACCCTATCGACACCCACAGGTCCTTCCTAGTCTGAATATAATCGTTTAATGATAGCCAGAATTAGAGGAATGTAGGCGTTAAACTCATCTCACTATTCATTTCATTCGTCTGGCTTCTTTCACTCATTCAACTAGCTTCATTCATTTGGCTTTATTCATTGGTGATTATTCATTCCACTTTTTCATTTATTTAAGTTCATTCTTTCAACTGTCTTCATCAATTTGGCTTCATTCATTCATTCAACTGGCTTCATTCATTCAACTGGCTTTATTAATTCAACTGGCTTTATTCATTCAACTGGCTTCATTCATTCATCTGGCTTCATTCATTCATCTGTCTTCATTCATTCAACTGGCTTCATTCATTCAACTGGCTTCATTCATTCAATTGGCTTCATTAACCCAATTGGCTTCATTCAACTGGATTCATTCATTCATGCAACTGGCTTCATTCACCCAATTGACTTCATTCAACTGGATTCATTCATTCATCCAACTGGCTTCATTCAACTGGATTCATTCATTCATTCAACTGGCTTCTTTCATTAATCCAGCTTCATTAATTCATCTGGCTTCATTCATTAATCCGACTTCATTCATTCATCGTTCTTCATTCATCCCAGCCCTTCCTTCACCCCCCGACCTACCCTTAACCCCCCTCCCCCCTTCTTCGTTTATCTGGCTTCATTCATCTGAACCCTCCTTCACTCCAACCCCCTCCCCCTCCTTCACCCCCCTATCTACCCCCCACCCCTCCTTTACCTCCTACCTCCCCCCCCCCCCACCTCTTCCATTCATCTCAAATCTTTCCACCTCCAGATTTTTTCTTTACCTTTCTGTCATTTGGGATTCAGCTTTGGGTCAGGGTTATAAATGGTTTATATATTTATTATTGTATTATATTTGTGCTTACTTTAGCTATTCGTGTCTTTATGTGCATGTGTTTTCCGTTGTATTCCGTCCTTCACTCATCCTTGTTTTATTACTACATTTTTTTTTTTTTTTTTTTTTTTTTTTTTTTTTTTCTTAATGTTAAATCAATGTAGTTTGGTTATCTTTGTTGGCTTTCTGGCTTTGGATATTCTCTCTATCTATTTGTCTATCTATCTATGTATCTGTCTCCTGTTTTTCTTATCTATTTTGTTTTTCCTGACCTTTCTCCATTTCTTTAATTTTATTCCTCAGTCTCGTTTTCTGTTTCTTATTTTTTGGTTTTATATTTTCAACCATGTATTTTGAGTTCGTACCTTCAACCCTTCTCCACCTGCTCTCTCTCTCTCTCTCTCTCTCTCTCTCTCTCTCTCTCTCTCTCTCTCTCTCTCTCTCTCTCTCTCCTGCTATTCTTTATTTTGGGGTCTGCTATTTATATTAGTCCTGACCACCTCGCTTGGATCGTAAGGTCTGTATGATCGTTGTTTCTATGTAATTTTATGTACAGTTTATCTCTCTCTCTCTCCTTTTATCCGATGTTTTGTTTTCTGTCACTGTCTGAAATACGTGATAGAATTGTTCGAGAGAGTGTGTGAGAGTGAGAGAGAGAGAGTGTGTGAGTGTGAGTGCGAGAGAGAGTGATTAGTTAACCCCTTGAAGATTATAACGCCTTTTGACAGTATTTTATTCTGGCTATTATTAGACGATTATATACAGCTTAGGAAGAATCTGTGGGCATCGAAGGTGTAAATTATATCTCAATTAACCCTCTGACTTCCATATACCCTTCCTAATGTGAAGAAAATCGTCTAATGATAGCCAGAATAAACAGTCAAAACACGTCCTAAGCCTCAACGGGTTACCACGGATGAGAAGTGGATAGAGGCGGACCGGAAGTGGATAGAGGCGGACCGGAAGTGGAAAGAGGCGGACCGGAAGTGGAAAGAGGCGGACCGGAAGTGAAAAGAGGCGGGCCGGAAGTGGATAGAGGCGGACCGGAAGTGGGTAGAGGATGATCGGAAGTTGATATAGGCGGACCGGAAGTGTGTAGAGGTGGACCGGAAGTTGATATAATGATAACCGGAAGTGGATAGAGCCGGACAGGAAGTGGATAGAAGTTGACCGGAAGTTGATAGAGGCGGAATGGAAGTTGATAGATACGGACCGGAAGTGGATAGAGGCGGACCGGAAGTGGATAGGGTAACTGGCATATATGGGCATTGAGCCATTGACCTATCTTGCACTCAGCCGAAAAAATGGTCCCCTACCCTCCCATCCTTCCTAACCCTTATCTGAGCCCACCTAGCCTCCCCATCCTTCCCAACCCTCTTCTGCCCTTATCTGAGCCTGCCTAGCCTCTCCCAACCCTCTCCTACCCTTATTTGAGCCTGCCTAGCCTCTCCCATCCCTCTCCTACCCTTCTCTGAGCCTGCCTAGCCTCTCCCATCCTTCCCAACCCTCTTCTACCCTTCTCTGAGCCTGCCTAGCCTCTCCCTTCCTTCCCAACCCTCTTCTGCCCTTATCTGAGCCTGTCTAGCCTCTCCTTTTATAAAGTCACCATCTTTCTGACCACCACCACTTCCCTATTTCTCTTTCTCTCATACTCGCTCTGTCTCACTCACTCAATCTCTCTCTCTCTCTCTCTCTCTCTCTCTCTCTCTCTCTCTCTCTCTCTCTCTCTCTCTCTCTCTCTCTCTCTCTCTCTCTCTCTCTCTCTCTCTCTCTCTCTCTCTCTCTCTCTCCCTCCCTCCTCTTATCCCCCCCGTATTTAAGACAAGTGCAGACGATGAGGGTTTTAAGCTCAGGGGTTAAGAGTTTCGTTTCGCGCGCTTTTTTATAGATTCGTTTCGCGCGCTTTTTTGTTATAAGTTATTTTGTTTTTAAAGTCTATGTTATTTTATTATATACTGTTACTCAGTTACTTGTTCGTCAAGGGGAATCCACGCAATGCGAGCTAAGCTCATTATTATCGCGCCTCCTTAACTGGGAATGTATTGCGTGAAATGCATGTTAAGTGTTTTATGTACTGTTGGAATGGCTGTGGATGTGTGTGTAGTCTGTATTTAGCCAATTGGCGACATCGGAAACGAAGGCTTAGGGTGGATCTGTATGGTACCATTCTCACTATAGACGGTACCGTCTCGCCCGAAGGCTTAGGTAGCCATCAGCTTAGGTGAACCATATGATACCCATCTCGCCTTGTACCATTTTTGCCAGCCCCAGATGGGACGTCACAACGTCGTCCACTTATTCCAGGTACCTATTTACAGCTAGGTGAACTGAGACTAACACATGAAAGGAGACAAGCCCAATTCGTCTCCACCCGGCCGGGGATTGAACCCCCGACCCTTCGTGTGTGAGACGAGAGCTCTACCTACTAGGCTACGGGCTGTGTGTGTGTGTGTGTGTGTGTGTGTGTGTGTGTGTGTGTGTGTGTGTGTGTGTGTGTGTGTGTGTGTGTGTCAGATATTTCCCAAGTTGTATACAAATCGTGTGAGGGTAACGAGACTAAAGACAAATATCGTAGTCCACCAAATCCAAGAGTTATTTATGTTTTCCTTGTTGTCATTGTTCAGGTAATGGTTTTCTTATGCTGGTGGAAATATTCTTTAGGGTGATTTTTTTGTTTAGTAATGTTTCTGTCTTTGTTGGGTTCGCGTTCCCTGTTAGCGACCCCCCCCCCCCACCCCCTCCTCTCTCTCTCTCTCTCTCTCTCTCTCTCTCTCTCTCTCTCTCTCTCTCTCTCTCTCTCTCTCTCTCTCTCTCTCACACACACACACACACACACACTCTCTCTCTCTTCCCTTCCCTTTCGCTTGTTTTTCCTCGTCTTCTCTTTAAGCCCTTACCATCATCAGCATAGCCCCCCCCCCCACCTCTCTCTCTCTCTCTCTCTCTCTCTCTCTCTCTCTCTCTCTCTCTCTCTCTCTCTCTGTGTATTGTATTCCTTTGTTAGTCGTTTGTGTTCTCATTGTTTTTGTTCAGTTTTCTCTCTACCCCAGCTTTAATTTAGTCTGCACGTCTCCCTCTCTTTATTTCCAGTTTGTTTCGTTAAGTTCAGTTTTAACTTATGGTTCGATTTTAGCTTGTATATTTCTCTATTAATGCTACGTTTGTTTTTTCGTGTCAGGGTTCGATTCCTAATTCTCAAGAGAGGTTTATAGCATTTAATACAGTACATATTATCCCTTTGAGTACCAGTGACGTGTGACATATTTCATTCTAGCTATATTTTGACGATATTATGTAGTTTAGGAAGGAGCTGTGGTAAGTAGAAGGGTGGGTTGAGATACATTGAAGGCTTATTATTGCCAGGTGTTCTTCCTAAGCTGAACAAATCGTCTGAAAGTTGCCAGAATATGATAAAAAGGACGTCCCTGGTACTGAATGGGTAATATACGTCTTAGTTTCCTCTTTTTATGCTCGTAGTCCCTTGTTATTTTGGGAGCGTATACCGGGGGTAGGTCTATACGTGTAAATAAAAGGGTATGTGGGGCTAAACATGAGGGTGAAGGGGGGACCAGAAAAACGGCCCATTCCCCTTAACCTGCGATGTTCATTTTACGCTCGTAGTCCCTTGTTATTTTGGGAAGCGTATACCGGGGGTAGGTCTATACGTGTAAATAAAAGGGTCTGTTTCTTTTGTTTTGGTCTTCTTTTAGGAGGTCTGGGGCTGGTATTGTTCCCTTCCTCTTTAGGCAAATGACGTTTTAATGGACCCCCCCCCCCCCCCCCCCCCCCCCCCCCCCCCCCCCCCCCCCCCCCCCCCTCTCTCTCTCTCTCTCTCGTTCGTCTCTTTTGTTGGTAGGTTTTTTTTTTGTCTTCTGTGACCTTAATGTTTGGTCTTGGTTTGTTTTGTTTTTTCGTAATTATTTATTTATATCTTTCCTTTCTTATTTTCTTGTATTTTTTTCATTTATTTTGTGTTCATTTCTTTATGCTTTACTTGTGTTTTGTCTGTTTATTCGTATTTTGTTGCTCATTGCTTGCTGTGCGTTATTTATTCGTGGTCATTTGATCCTTTGTTCATTCCTTTGTTATGTAATTGGTTAGTTAATCACTTGTTATGTGTTCATTACTGTTATTCAATGTGTTCTTTGTTCATTCATTTGTGATTTAATTTGTTCTTTGTTCATTTATTTGTTCTTTGTCTATTTCTTTCTTTTGCGTATTTGTTGTTCATTTCTTTGTTTTTTTACTTAGATTTCCTGTCTGTGTTCATTCCTATATTGTAGATCATCTTTTTTTCTTTGTTCATTCATTTGTTCTTTCCTTTGTGCTGTGTTCATCCCCTTTGCGTGCGTTGTTCTTGCCTATGTTATGTGTTAATGTTTCGGTATTTTGTTCATTTCCTTTGTGTTTGGTTAATTAAATTGGTTTATTATCAGTTTGTTCTTTTGTTAATATATATATTTTGTTTTTGTTTGTATTAATTCATTGTTGTCTTTGTTCACTTTAGTTTGATATGTTTTTGTTTGTATTAATTCATTGTTGTTTTTGTTCACTTTAGTTTGATATGTTTTTTGTTTGTATTAATTCATTGTTGTCTTTGTTCACTTTAGTTTGATATGTTTTTGTTTGTATTAATTCATTGTTGTCTTTGTTCACTTTAGTTTGATATGTTTTTGTTTGTATTAATTCATTGTTGTCTTTGTTCACTTTAGTTTGATATGTTTTTTGTTTGTATTAATTCATTGTTGTCTTTGTTCACTTTAGTTTGATATGTTTTTGTTTGTATTAATTCATTGTTGTCTTTGTTCACTTTAGTTTGATATGTTTTTTGTTTTAATTTACATTGTTCCTTTTTCGTGGTTACACATTTAATTGTTTCGTTCTTTGTTTTTGTGTATTTCTTAGTTCCTTCCTTGTTCTTGTTATGTTCATATCGTTGTTCATGCCTTTGTTATTTAGTTTGTGCCTTGTTCATACCTTTATGTATGTCTGTTCATACCTTTGTTTAAGCCTTTGTTCATTATTACATATTTTGTGTTATTCATTCCTTTGCCATTTCGTTTGTTCCTTGTTCATATTATCATTGATGTCTTTGTTCATGCCATAGTTCTTTGTTCATATTCCCAAGAACTGGGAGTGAGAGTTAGGAGAGAACACATTAAAGTCGTAGTCTCTCTCTCTCTCTCTCTCTCTCTCTCTCTCTCTCTCTCTCTCTCTCTCTCTCTCTCTCTCTCTCTCTCTCTCTCTCTCTCTCTCTCTCTCTCTCTCTCTCTCTCTGGTACAAACTAAAGTCGTAAGTCGTCTTAATATAAAGGTAGGAACGCTTCTTCTTTTTCTTCTTCTTTGTCTTCTTCGTCTTTGTCTTCGTCTTCTTTGTCTTCTTCGTCTTTGTCTTCTTCTTCGTCTTCTTTGTCTTTATATTTCTCTTCTTCTTCTTCGTCTTCTTTGTCTTCTTCTTCGTCTTTGTCTTCTTCATCTTCATCTTCTTTGTCTTTATATTTCTCTTCTTCTTCGTCTTCTTTGTCTTTCTCTTTCTCTTCGTCTTTATCTTTATCTTCTTCGTCTTTGTCTTCTTCGTCTTCTTTATCTTTCTCTTTTTCTTCTATGTCTTCTTCTGTCGTCTTCATCTTCGTCTTCTTCGTCTTTGTCATTTTTCTATCGAAAAATGTACAAATTTATCTTGAAGGGGGCCCGTCTAGGGAGTGTTTTTTGTTTTTAAAGCTTGATGGAGGTCTAGCGAGGAAACTAAACACATAAATGAATAAATAACTAAATAGACCTAAAGAATACACCACTGTCCCCTGAAGGAGGTGTACTCGAGTTGAGAATAATTAGGGCACCTTTTCAGAAGGACCCGCCGCTCGAAAGGCTCAGCTTGAAATGTTTGCATGAAATTTGTACCATAACAACTTTGGCTTACTATACTTTCAATGTTTAAGGTGCAGGTAGTCGCTTTTTCTGCACCCCTTTCTCCCTCATGTTTAGCATTTTAGTTTTGAAATGTGAAGACGTTCGTTCCGTTAGTTTGGCGATTTTGAAACCTTTTGCCTCTTGTCTTTGGCAATATTAAGACCTTTCGTGCCATTTAGGTGTCGATTTTATTTCCTGGCGAGCGTGTAATATTTGAAGAAATCGGCCTTTGGCCGGGACATTTTTTTTATCGAAAAATGAACAAATTTATCTTGAAAGGGGGTCTAGGGGGTGTTTTTTAAAGCTTGATGGAGGTCTAGCGAGGAAACAAAGAAATATATGAATAAATTAATGAATGAATAGACGAAAAACCCAGCCACTAGCCCCTTAAACTGTGTACCCTAAAATGTACCTACTTTGGCTCAATAAACTTTTCATTGTCAATGTTTAATTTCCACTTGGCTTCCTGGACCCACCGGAGGGTTGCTCTTGGTCTGAATAGATCGGAAAGGGTGCACGTATACGGTTCCATGTCATCTCAACCAGTAGACCATTTCAACCAGTAGCTCTCAACCAGCGCCAAATCAACCGAGACCAACCAAACCAGTGCCAAAATATAGTACTAACCTAACCTAACCGTATTGGTTGATTTGGTACTGGTTGAGAGCTACTGGTTGAAATGGTCTACTGGTTGAGTTGACCGGTCACCGCACGTATACGATGTTCAAAAATAATGGGTATAACATGGGTATAATTGGATTTAAGGGGAGGTTTTTAGTTTGGTCTCTGGATATCCATCAAGCTTAAGATTACACCCCCTTGAGCCCCTTTCAAGATAAATTTGTACATTTTTCGGTAGAAAATTTCCCGGCTGAAAGCCGGTTCCTCTTAAATTACAGGCTCGCTATCGCTCGCCAGGATAAAATCGACACCTAAATGGCACGAAAGGTCTTAAAATTGACAGCAATGGGTCGAAGGTTCTTAAAATCGTCAAAATAATGGGGCGAACGTCTTAAAATTAGAAAAGTAATGGGGCTAAACATGAGGGAGAAAGGAGTCAAGAAACAAATCCCTCAAGTGGACATCTCCCCTTAATGGTATAGGTAGCGCTAACGAACTTGACGATTATCTCGATCCCTGAGCTCATCGTAACTCAAAAGGACCTTGAGCAAACTGGCTGTAAATTTCCACATCGATTTCCTGGTGGACTCTTCCAAAATTATAGAAATGTCATTCCAATTGCTTGAATTCATTTTGAGTTATAAGAAGTTAAGGGGTCCAGATTATTGTCAAGTTGGTTGGCGCTACCTACAGTATTATACCATTCTATTGTTATATTAAATGGTGTACTGAGTGAGGAGTTTACAGTTAGTGTTGGAGTCCACCAGGGATCGCTGTGATGGTTCTGGAGACACTATCTTGAGATATTATTAGATTTATTCCACCAACCAACTTCACTTCTACACTCAATTAATTATATCAACAAATACATGTGGTACTCCAAGGACTCGAACCTAGGATACTCACACAGAAATTCCGCGCACTTATGCATTACGCTATCAAGAACTGGGCTCCCATTCCTTTGTTGATGTGTGTTGAGAGGAGGTAGGTAAAGTTAGGAGGGTCCACATAGAATCTGGTCAATAATATAGTAGCATTAATACCTTACCGAATATGTTAGCTAAACTAGAATCTTGCCTGTCATTGTCTTAGTTGATACCTTTGTTCATATGTGTTGAGAGGAGGTTATAGGGAGAGTTCTGAGGGTCCAAACTAAAGTGATGTACTGTAAAGGTTGAGAACGAATGGTTTGGGACCCCCCTCCCCACGAGAAGGTTGATCTAGGTCAGTAGGAGGTGCGGGGGTATGAGGTGGGAGGGAGTATTGTGTTAGGATCTTAGGGGGATAAATATTTTCTACATGATCGCAGACTCTCATCATAATACAGAATCCTCCCCTAACCTGATCTGATAGTTAACCTAGTATCTTTGTTGAATCCTTTGTGCTCACTGGCGGTCTAGAGGGAGCTTGGGAAGGAGCGGGGTTTATCAGGGTACAAACTTAAAGTCGTTTATCGTACAGGCACTAAACTGGAGACCAACACTGAATAATATTATACATATATATATATATATATATAAACCAGAAGTTAATATTTAATTTATGTTTTCATATGGCACCTGATTCAATTCAGGTAATCAATCATGCCTCCTACGAAGTTAAGTGTAGGGAAAAAATATATAGAAAAATGTGGAATGTGCCTGAGTAAATAGATAGATAGATAGAACCCTCTTATTCATCAAACTTGGGCTAAGGAGTTGGTAGTGCCTAGCCTTTACATACAGCTTTGTGTCAGTCGTTGTTTACTCGATCTACAGGTATTCCGATTTTGAGCGATTTCCAATAAATGTATATGTATGGCGAATGAATCACAAATATGAGTGATCAAGTTATGTAGTAAAACTCGCAGGAAAAATTGAACATTAGAACACCAAGCTTTCGTCTATTCTCTTTAATGGCCGCCTCACACATTCACGACTTGGACAACGATTTATCGCATATTTTGTCTCGTGGTGAAGTCTTGTAGAAAAACGCGACGTCTCTCTCCATGTATGGCAGTCTCGGGTGATGTGTGCGAGGTCCACGTAATTTGAGTGTAGTCCTTAAAATTTTGCGCCGAGTCGTGACCTGACTTTTTGTCGTTGCAAATCGATGTGATTACGTTATGAGTTCTTTCCGTACTGGGCGGCGTCTAGGTGGCGTCGCTGCATGTCGTTGCAAGTCGCACGACATCACAACGAGAAAAGACGTTTCGGGGTGTGAAAGACAACAGCCAGAAGTCATCCCGTAGCGTCACGTAGACAGACTGAACGCAACGTAACCACACAGACAATATCTCGATATCTCACCAACATTTTATCACCCACTGACGACATTTGACAGTGTTTCAAGAAATTTGGACGTACACACACAGTACATATAACGTACACAGAACGTACATGGCGAAACTACCTAGACAAGTGAAGAAACCAATAGCACGAGCACGAGATGCGCCAGACGCTACGAGGACGTTGCAACACGAATGCGACGTTGCAACGTGCTCTTGTCCCAAAACCTGGACGTCATCTGCACGTACCTGGTCTGACACGTGCTGGGTACGTTGTAGATATGTTGTGATATCCTGGTGTTTCCTGTTGATTTCATGTGAACCTAACTGTCATCGGCCGATTCTCTGGCTGGGGTAGCAATGCCTCATATTGTGTATGTTCTGTCTCCGGTTTAATGTTGTGCTTGTTCGTAGTGGGTACGAGATGCCCTATAGATGGTGTCTTCTTATAATTTGTCGTGCTTGATATCCCCGACTTTTTCGCAAAACTCAATACGCGGTAAGTCGCCGTCCAAGTCGTGAATATCTGAGGCGGCTATAAGACATCTTCAGGGTAATACGGTATTATGGTATTACTCTGAAGATGTCTTGAGAGAATAGACGAAAGCTTGGTGTTCCAATGTATAATTATTCTTCCTGTGAGTTTTACTACACAAATGTATATGTACTGTATGTTTATATGTGTATTTATGTATGTTTCTGTTCTTTCCAGGGTACCGATGTTTCAAAGCAGTGATGTTCTTGACGGGGTTCATCTTCGCGTCAGTGGTGGTGTACCTGATCTGCCTGAGCGAGGACCTGTTACCAATGTTGGGTAACGCGGGGGTGGCGCTGGGGGCCGGAGTTATGTTCGGCCTCATCACCATGTTGGTCCAGTATGTCGGACTCTTCATGACCGGCCTACATACCGGCCTCTTCCTCGGGGTGGCCGGAATAGCTATTGCGTATAATTGGTGAGTCGGGTTGTTTTTTTGTTTCTATGTATGGTCGGGTTATAGTTTTATGTTTGAGTAACAGAGGGATCAAGAACGATAAAGACTTGAGATAAAATTAGAGACTCATATGGACGAGATGGGTTGGGTGTGAAAGGGATCTACCTATACCTCCCCCTTAAATTCCCCCCCCCCCCCCCCCCACACACACACACACACACCCACATGGCATTATTCCTCGAGGTGGATCTGTCAGTAATCACCCATAATTGGTGCCAACTTTTTGATTGCCTATAAGTGCTGGAACTTTTAAAGGTGGCCCTCTTTTTATGGGTTGTCCTATTATCATTATTCTTGTGTTTATATTAATTTTAGGGTTCCATGCATGTTGTTTTTCATATTTCATTGTCTGTTTTGTTAGCTGTGTGTGTGGGTGGTACAGTGGGTGTGAGTATGTGTGGGTGGGTGTGGATGTGGGTATGGGTGGGTGTTTTTTAGGAGCATATTGTTGTGTCAGTGTTTTTCTTCATCTTTTAATGGGAGCGGTGTGTGTGTGTGTATTTTTGTTTGTTTTCACTATTGTTGTGTAGGTGGTGGTTAACCCCTTTAGTACCGAGTTGTCCTTGTCATTATAATCTGGTTACTATTAGACGATTTTATCCAGCTTAGGGAGGACGTGTAGCAATAATAAGGCTTCAAACTATCTCGGTTATCCATTTTAACTACCACGGTTTCCTCATAAGCTGCATAAAATAGTCTAAATATAGCTGGAATAACACTAAATACATCCTCGGTAAAGAAGGGGTTAATGTGTTTATTTTTTTGCGTCTTTGAGTTTATTTTTTTGCAGATATGTTTGTGTATTCTTTCTGTATTTATAATTTGGGTTTTGTGTGTCATATTTTAGCGGATTGTTGATATTTATTAGTATTTTTCTTTGTGTAAGGTTAATATATTATATATATATAAGATTAATTGTGGCTACATATATGTATTGACATGTGTTCTTTTAATAATACTCAGATCCCCCCTATTTCCTATAGAACTGAAGTCTATGCAAATCGCTCCAGTCGTGGTATTTTTATCTTTGCATGACCTTTGACAACCGATGTGGTGGATATAATATTTTTACTGTTTTATATTGCTTTCTTATTGCATTTTAAACTAAACCTTGATTTTTTTGTCCATGCTATTAGTCTTGTTTATTATATACAGTATATGATAACCTTGGCAGTGGTGAGTTATGAATGGCCTAGCAGTCATTCTCAATAAGTCACCCCAACCATACATACTGTATATAAGGGGGGTATTGTTTGGGATAAATCTCTGTGAAGCGCAGCATCCATTGTCTTCTGCCCATTGTTTACTTGGAGTCTTTGCTTGCTGGTTTTATGTAACATTTTTATTTCTACAGCAGCGGACTTTTGCTGAGATTATATGATCATTGGTGTATGTCTGTCTGTTGTTGATGTTGTTGTTGTTGTTGTTCTCGTTCTCATGTTCCCCAGGCTGTCTGGCCGAGCAGCCCCAAGGTCCCGAACAAGGCCAAGGCCATAACCGAGCGCATCCACAGAATCCTCCCTGCTTACCACTAATAAAGCCCAGGTGACCGAAGCCACTCCAGATGTCAGTTGTTACCCAGACTGTCTGGCCGAACAGTCCTGAGTCTGGTAGACCGAAACCACTCCAGATGCTCGGGCCCTGAAGGGGCCAGGGTGAGATGAGATCAGTCTCTGCGAGGGCAGCGGGGGAGGGGATCACCAGCCCACGGGCTTGCACCCCAGGGACAATGCCCCCACCGTCCGCAGCCCCCTTGCAGTGCCACCCGATCAGGCGATCTCGCCAGCACCAAGAAAGAAAAGTAGTACAGTAAAAGAGACAGACAGAAACAGCTAAGGTTGGGTAGAGGATGCCAAACCTCACTCTGGATAGGACCAGCCCTCACCCTGTCTGTTGTAAGCAATGCTTCTAAAAATAATTATGGATTAATTTAGACGAAACTATTTGGTACCAGAATAGGCTAGGTACCTATAACCATTCCTGATCTAACCCAAAGCCTTTCCTATCACGAGTCAAAACTATTATACTTTACTTGAACTGATAGCTTACTCAGAACCCAACTAGCATACTAATTTAAGGGGGAAGGGTTCATTTGTGGGTCGATTTTGTCATATATATATTATTATTTTAGTTTCCTCCATAGACCTCCATCAAACTTATAAAAACATCCATTAGATCCCCCTTCGAGATTAATTTGTACATTTTTTGATAGAAAATTGTGTAGGCCGGTTCCTCCACAATTACAGGCTTGCTATCGCTCGCCAGGAAAAAAATTAACACCTAAAGAGCATAAAAGGTCTTAATATTGACAAAGAATTAATATGGTGAAATAAAGGTCTTTTGGGTTTTGGCTGGTCCCAGAGGGCCAGAACGCATCCCATTTTACCTCATTCATTTTAGGGTTGGCTATACAATTTTGATATTTAAGATCGGGTTTTCAAGAACGTAACCCAATCATAAATCGAGAGAGACCTTTACTCTCATACTATTTTTAACTATAACTATGTTGGTGGTGTAATGATTTAGGTGCTTATTTTCTGGGTGTGGTGTCCCGAGTTCGAATTTATTCAAGTGCATTGGGGTTTGTCTATCTATTTGCTCAGGCTCATTCCACATTTCCACAATTACTGGGGGTGGACGACTCGAGACAGAGCCCGAATAGGGACAACACAACACATCAATGAACACACAAAAACAAAAACACAAATTCACACACATCTAGGTCATACATGAGAAGATCCAGAGACCAGGGATCACTGCAGCACTCCCCCTGCCCCCAACCACCCGGAGAGGTTCCGGTCTCAGCAGGCAGACATGCAGTGAAGCCCTACCACCACAAGCCCCCCCCACCACACATCCAGGTGCACCCTTCATATATACCGGCTCCCCGGGCCAGGCGCCCTGATGGACTATATTGTGGTTTCAGGTTTGTAATGGAGGATTAATGTTAAGAACGTGGGTGGGTTCCTAGTAGTGTGTGGCCGGTGGTGGGCTTACTATTGGCCGCGGGACTACTACTAGCCATCATAACACTATGCTATCATTCTATTTTAACTATAACTGTGTTGGTGGTGTAATGGTTTACAGGTGCTTATGTTCTGGGTGTGGTGTCCCGAGTTTGAATGTATTTAAGTGCCTTGGGGTTTGTAGTGGAGGATTAATGTTAAAATCGCTGTACTATCATACTATTTTAACTATTCCAGGTGGGTTCCTAGTAGCGTGTGGCCGGTGGTGGGCATACTATTGGCCGCGGGACTGCTGCTGGCGATCATGACCCTATACTTCCAAAAGGGCCTCACCATCCTAGGCACAGCGATCAGTGGGGGCGCTATCATGTCCGCAACACTCGACTATTTTATTGAGAAGGTGGGTTTTCCAGGCGTTTATGGGAGATTTTAGATTTTTGGAGAAGTTGGATGAGTTTTAAGGGGTTTCGTGGCTTGGTAGTCATTATTTTCAGCCTTCGATTTGCCATATTTTCTGCCTTATAAGACGCACTTTCTTTTAAGTTATTCTCCATTCAAGTATTCACGGCACCAAGAATTTCTCTTCACTCAAACTTATCTAGTTCTGTTGTTATTAAGGAGGGGAGATTAGGGGGTCCAACTTCAATATTGGACCATTAGATTCTGTTTGGAATAAACCAATTCACATAATGTTTCTGAGTACTGTATTTAATATTATGACTTATGAGGTTCTGGAGAGTAACCTATGAAAAAAAAGAAATCCGATGCACATTTTTAGGACTTATGGTTATATATCTTAGGACTTACTGGGATGTTTATTTTAAATTATGAGATGGATGAAATTCTGAGTTTTAAAGATTTATGAGAATTACTTTTAACTTTGGACATAATCTGTATTTCTCCTGATTAAGTTACTTTTTTTAAACCCTTGGACAAATGGGGTGCTTATTTTAACCCTTCAACTTACATGGTTCTGATTATAACCTTTGGAATTATAATATTCTGATATAGAATCTCATTTATGGGATTCTAATTTCTAAGCCTTACACTTATGGGGTGTCTATTTTTAATATTACAACTTACTGTATATGATTTTCAACTAGCTACCATGTGGGAAGCTGAACCGCAATCTTTCAGATTAGAGCCCAAGGTATTACCTCTGCTCTACTCTGGCTTAACCCCTACAATACCAGCGACGGCGCACAGGCGTCAGTAAAAAAGTTACTCACCAGTACCAGCGACTGCTCTCAGCCGTTCTACTTGTTCTGCTAATATCTAGCTGGAGCTGCTAACATGACTTGGAAGCACTGATGTGAGGAGTTGGTAACGGTTATCTTGGTCCCTCTCAGCTACTCCGGGCCGGCTGAGTCAGTTACCCACCAACTCTTGAGTTGAGAGGGGGTTGTCTCATTGCTTTTGGCAACAAGTCTGGTTGTTGTTCCCCAGACTGCCTGGCCGAACAGCCCCAAGGCCCCGAGCAAGGCCAAGGCCATAGCTGAGCGCCCCCACAGAACCCTCCCTGCCTACCACAATAAAGCCTGGGTGACCGAAGCCACTTTATGGCGGGGAGCTGAGGAGGGTGCGGAAACGCCCGGGAAACCAAAGCCCCACCCAGGGCCCTGTGCCCCTCAGCAATTATGAAGAGAAAGTTGAGGGGCAAAGGAAAAATGTGACGCTTTGGCTTCCAATCTTGGTAGATTGGGAGGTCAGTCCACGGAAGAGATGCCGTCACTTGAGATCTAGAAAATATATAAGTAAAAGGAACAGTCAGAGTAAGCTATGGGTATGGCAGAGATCGCTCAGTTCTCACTCTGATAGACCAGCCCATCACAAGTCTGGTACTGGAGGGTACTTTAATCTACTATGCCCTGGTACAGTACGGGTTAAAAGATTGCAGAATCTTGCAGCTTCTGCTGCATTAGGATGGCGTACTGTACGTAGAAATGCCTCCGCATTCTTTATGCAGACCTATTCCTTTTCCACAGTGCTTTTAGTGGAAGTTCTGTGGTATTCATGTTAACTGGCTAACATATCTTATTACCCTGTGGCAACAGTTCCTGATGGTGCATTGGTTTGGGGATCGCCTGAAAGCCGTGGACAGTGAAGACCCATGTTGGTTCTCCTGGATGATCCTCGGTGTGTGGCCGTTTATGGTAGTGGTGGGAAGCTTGACTCAGTGGCGGATCACCGGCCGGGGGATATACCATCAGCAACGTAAGTCATTGTTTATAAATACCCTATCTTGGTGTCACTTATGTAATGTGTATCTAGGTTATGTATAGTCACAGTTTATAGTATACCCTCTCTTGTCATTGAGAGGGATCTGCCTTGTGTGGGCTAGAGATCCTATAATAACTATTCTAACTATAGGATCTCTAGTGCGGGCCGATCGGCTTTCTGCAGACTCCCATTTTCTTATGTTCTCACTTATCTACTGTATCTATGTTATGTATAGTCACAAGCCTTAGCAAGTTTACACCCATTTGATATGCATCACCACATTCATCAGCAACGTAAGTCACAGTTTATATACCCTCTCTTGTGGTTGTGTCACTCATTAGCCATAATAAGTATGTATTTACTTGAATCTGTTTCGAACCCAGTTAACCTAATGTCTCTGAGTTTCACTTTGTTTAAAATATATAAATGGGCATATACCTATTAGGGCTTATAAGTGTACTGTACAGTCGTTAGCACTATAGGTAGCCTACGCCAACAAACTTAACAATAATCTTGATCCCTGACCTCTCTGTAACTCAAAAGGGCCTAGAGGATTTTGGCTGTTAATATCCACACCTATTTCCTGGTGGACTCTTCCCAATTGATAGAAACGTCAGCCCGATGGCCTTCATTCATTTTGAGTTATAAGAACCTAAGGGGTCAAGTTTGCTGGCGCTACCTATAATAGCTATGCACCTATTTGAATCTGTATCAAACTCAAATTGCACCATACAATGCTTCATTATATCCCAGATGCTTCAGAAGTTTGCTTTAAAAGTTCAGAGATTCAAATGGTTGCATATGTATGATGGCTTTTGAGTGTACTTTTAATAATGTTGTACCCTTTGGTGTTGTGTATGCGTTACTATATTAATTTGTTTATCATTATTTCTCAATATTATGTTTTTGTGATCATTTTTATCCTATACAGTAATTAGATATTTTTAAGGTAAGGATGTAGTATTCGGGCGTACCTCGCGCCCTTTTTACACTACTCGGGATCATGTTCCCGTCTGTTTTGACTGCTGTGGGGATGCAATAATAGGTCCCTCACCCCCTATGACTTATTGACATCATCATATACTGTATATTGCCAGCAGGGGCAAATAACAGAAAAAATAACCGTCAAAATAGACAGGAAGGTAACTGCGAGCGCATGACCTACGTAAACATGACAACCGTACGCCCTGATACTACATCCTTCCCATTTTTAATTATCCGTAATATATGGGTTTTCAGTGTGAGGGTACTGTATGTTTAGTATTGTTTACTCATTATTATTGTTTTCAGTGTGAGGGTACTGTATGTTTAGTATTGTTTACTCATTATTATTTATTCCTTTATTACAGATTCTTGCTGTATTGTCTAAGTGTATCATGTCTTTATTGCAGGCTTGACATTTGTTCTGTCAGTGTATTAATAGATATTTTACTCTGATCATCTTAAGCCTGGCAATATATTTGATCCTATACAGCAGTAACTGATTTCCTGTCACTTAATTGATCACTTGCAAGTTAGTTTTTTAAGGACGTTTGAGCTGTAGACATCGATATTCAGCAGAGCTACCAGCTAAAATACGGTCTTAGTGCATTTATATATACAGTACATGAAACCCAATTCAACTTAAGCCAGGGGAGGGGGTGGGGAACGGGACTCAAGACAGAGCTCGAACAGGGACAACATAACTTAATACAACAAAAAACAAAACACTAGATCACAAACATCTAGGTCATCCAGGAGAAATGCCTAGAGACCCAGGCCCATTTGGAGTATCCAGCAAGATTTCCAGGTCCCAGATCTCCAGGAGAGGCTCCGTTTTCCGCAGGCAAACACGCAGCGGAGCACACCACAATGCCCGCCCGCCATGCATCCAGGCATACCCTTAATTTCTACCGGCTCCCCGGGCCTGGTGCCTGACGGACTATTATCTAGTCCAACTGACGCCCGACCCTCTCTCCCAAACGACCGCGTTTACACTTATCTATTCACTAGCATACTCCATTCATTCTTGGGTAAGCGATTTGTGCACCACCACATGCACGGCCACAGGCCGTAGCTCGATTGGTAGAGCGTTCGCCTGCTAACCTTGAGGTTGACGGTTCGAGCCTCGGGCCAGCCAGTGAGTTATTGGCAGATGTCAGTGCTGTTGGTGAACGGTGCGGTCTAGCAATCTGTGGCAACTATTCACTAAGTCCCTGATTCATCAGGGCACCCACCCTAGCCTTGCTATTCAGCAGGGAGTGTATGGTGGTAAAAACTGCATCATCATCATCATCATCATGTATGTTCCATGACTATTGAAATCACAACTCAGGGACCAAGGTGGGGATATAAATTGTCTACCAGTCAAGATAAACAGAGTACAGTATAGTTTAGTTTATGTTAGTGTGTAAGAGGCAGAGTCACACCATGCTTTATTACATCAGTGTTGTTGGTTTTTGTCATTACTTTTGTTATCATTATTTTAGCAACATTTTTGAGGCCCTCTGTTACTGCTATCATTAAGTACACTACAGGTAGACTTTTATGGGTTGGTTCAGAAGCTGCCAGACACAAAATTATGAAAAGAAAAATTGCTCATGGAGTGATAGAATTTAATTTATGTTAATTATTATTTTTTTTTATAGTGTATTATATTTTTGTTAAGTGTGGGAAGCCATGAAAAGAGTGAAGTTGGGGAAAGCACCAGGAACAGATGGAGTGTGTGGGGAAATGTTGAGGTATGGTGGTGAGATAGTGATAGAATGGGTATGGAAAATGTGCAAACTAGCATGGGAGAAGGGGAGTGCACCCGATGACTGGAAGACTGGCATAATAGTCCCCCTATATAAGGGCAAAGGGGAAAGAGGAGTGTGTGGTAACCACCGAGGAATATGTCTTCTAAGCGTAGTAGGGAAGGTATACAGTAGGGTAGTGATTGAGAGAGTGAGAGTGAGAACGGAGAAATGGATAGGCGACGAGCAGGGAGGTTTTAGGAAGGGAAGAGGATGTGTAGATCAGATTTTTACCCTGAATTGTGTTGTGGAGAAGTATCTGGAGAAGAAACAAAAGGTGTATGTTGCCTTTATGGACTTGGAGAAGGCCTATGACAGAGTGGATAGAGAAGGTTTGTGGAAAGTACTTAGAATATACGGAGTAGAGGGCAAGTTGCTGAAAGCAGTGAAGAGCATGTATGAGGGTGCAAAGGCGGCAGTACGTGTGGAGAGTGAGCAGAGCGAGTTCTTTGACCTGAATGTTGGTTTGAAACAGGGGTGTGTGATGTCCCCGTGGTTGTTTACTGTATATATGGATGGAGTTATGAAAGAAATACTATCAAGAGCAGTGGATGTTGGTGTATCGCTGAAAAGGGAGGGAATTGAGTGGAAGCTACCTATACTGCTGTTTGCGGATGATACAGTTCTGATGAGTGATAATGAATGGGAGTTGCAGGGTCTGGTAAATGAGTTTGGAACAGTGTGCGAAAACGGAATTTGAAGGTAAATACGGGGAAGAGCAAGGTTATGGTCTTCGAAAGGGGTGAAGTCACAGAGTGTGAGGTGAAGCTGAACGGTCAGGCTATGGAGATCGTCAACTCTTTTAAGTATCTGGGCAGTGTTGAGTAAAGATGGGACTATGGATGAAGAGGTGCGGGAGAGGGTACAACAGGGGAAGAGGGTTGTAGGAACGCTAAAAGCAGTAACAAGAAATAGGGTGGTCAGTATGGAAGTGAAGAAGTCCTTGCATGACAGTGTGGTAATCCCGACACTGACTTACGGAAGCGAAGCATGGACGTTGGTTGAGAGACTCAGACCAAGAGTGAGAGCAGTGGAAATGAATTACTTAAGGAGGGCGTGCGGAGTTACATGGAGGGATAGACAGACTAATGAGGAAGTAAGAAGGAGGTGTGGTGTGGAGGTAGATGTGCTGGAAAGTGTCAAAAGGAACAACTTGAGATGGTTCGGCCATATGGAACGTATGGAAAGCGAGAGAATGACTAAGAGGGTGTACGAGAGCGAGGTGGAGGGACAGAGGGGGAGAGGTAGACCGAATATGAGGTGGAAGGATGGAGTGAGGAAGTACATGAACGAAGGCGGTGCTGGTTGGGGGGAGGGGCGTCGACTGACTGGGGACAGAGGTGCATGGGGGCGGTTCGTTCGTGGCCACCCCTTCGGGGATCACGGCGTCAGGCAATAGATAGATAGATAGATTATTATTTTTTTTTTATTGAAACATTGTATTTCATGCATTTTTTTTTAATCTTAATCATTGCCACAACTGTTTATTTTGGCCCAGCAAACATCATTATCTCCCGCACAGGTATTGTTCTATGTTACTTGATTTACTTAGTTTAAGCCCAATATTTATTATGTTCTCTTATTTTACATTTCAGTGTAATCTACATTTTTATTTAACCCTTAAAGGAATCCAAATTTCTTTCCCCCAGGGGGTAAGGGGGCCTTCATCTAATGGTGGAGGAAAACAAGAATATGCCTCATGCATCCTACTGCGTGTCGTACAGGGCGACTAATAGGGGGGGATGGCGATAGACTTGTGGACCAACAGCCATTACTATGCAATAAAGTCTTTATCTTGGCACTGTCTTGGTATGGCACTGCCGAGGCTGGTGGGGTGCGGATAGGTGCCACAGGGGACTGAGTCTTACCTGGGCGCTGTTTGGCACCACACCTGTGTCGGCAACAGTGTTTGCATGTTGGAGCAGTGTTGGGGCAGGACTTTATTGTTCTATAATCCAATTGCCTAATATACAGTAGAGTCTTGTTATGGTGCTGTCTCTTTGTAACACTGTTAAGGCCGGTGTGGTTGCAAATACTGCAGGTGCAAGTGCTGCAGGGGGACTCGGTTGAGTCTTCCTGAGGCATGGTTAGCACTATACCAACATCAGCCACAGTGATGACTTGGTGGGGCAGTGCTGTGGCAGGACTTGCCACAACACAGCCCCATCATGTCATCACAGTGGCCGATAATGGTATAGCGCTAACAGTGTATCAGCAAGACTCAACAAAGTCCCCATGAAGCACTTGCACCTGGCAAAATCGCACCACACCAGCCTTAACCATGCTACAATAAGGCAGTAACAAGATATTACCATAATTGCTACACTGTCAGAGACTGACTGCACCACCGAAGTGGCGGGCGGTGGGGTCGCTGCATCCCTACACCAGAGAGAGAAAGGGTGGGCTGTGAGAGTAAGACACTAGGGAACCATGGGGCACACCATTATGGCCCCATTGCCTTCACCACTCTCAGGAAGAAAAAGATAGAAATAAGAATGATGATGATGATGCAGTTTTTACCACCATACACTCCCTGCTGAATAGCAAGGCTAGGATGGGTGCCCTGATGAATCAGTGACTTGTTGAATAGTTGCCACAGATTGCTAGACCGCACCGTTCACCAACAGCACTGACATCTGCCAATAACTCACTGGCTGGCCCGAGGCTCGAACCGTCAACCTCACGGTTAGCAGGCGAACGCTCTACCAATCGAGCTACGGCCTGTGGCCGTAGAAGTCAGAACTGGCTATGGGAAGTAGAGGACACCAACCCTCACTCCGATAGATCCAGCCCACCACATTATGTATGCTAATTGGATAGATACCGGTACTGGGTTAATTTCAAGTATCTGTATTGTTATTTTCCAGTTAAGGGTTAATAGTGTTGAACTTATGTGTACTTATTTTTTATTGTTGTTACTATGTTTTTTTCCCACTGTTAAATCCTACTGTGTCTCCTATATCCTTACAGTTGTTCCACCCAAAGTGTTTGTACTGTATGTTACCTGCATCTTTGGTTTATATTCAAATCTCACTCAAAAGTCACGTCCTACTCCAGAATTTTAACTTTGGTCATGTCCCAATAAACAGTACTCTAAATCATGTAACCCCTTATGTACTGGCAACATCTTTTGTTGTTGTTGTTGTTCCTCAAGCTGCCTGGCCGAACAGCCCCAAGGCCCCGAATAAGGCCAAGGCCATAATCGAGCGCCCCCAAAGAACCCTCCCTGCCGACCATAATAAAGCCTGGGTGACCGAAGCCACTCCATGGCGGGGAGCTAAGGAGGGTGCGGAAACGCCCGGGAAACCAAAGCCCCTCAGCAATTATGAAGAGAAAGTTGAGGGGGCAAAGGAAAAATGTGACGTTTTGGCTTCCAATCATGGTAGATTGGGAGGTCAATCCACGGAAGAGACGCCGTCACTTGAGATCTAGAAAATATATAAGTAAAAGGAACAGTCAGAGTAAGCTATGGGTATGGCAGAGATCGCTCAGTTCTCACTCTGATAGACCAGCCCATCACCATGCAACATCTTTTGTACTATACTCTGGCTACTATCAGACCGTTTGATTCAGTTTAGGAAGGGCCTCCAGCAATAAACAGGCTACAGACTATCTCACTTAACCCTTTTTACTACCACAGATCCTTCCTAAACTGCACAAAATCTTCTAAATATAGCTAGAATAAATTGATAAAGATGTCGCCAGTAAGGAAGGGGTTAAAGGGAAAAGGAAAAACAGTCCTGAACATACAGTAAATTAACAGAGCATATATATTCAAGCTTTGTTGTGGCTAGTGCAGTATTTGTTCTTCACACGAGCAGTAACCACAAAACTGCTCCACTGTTGCCTAATGGCGGTGTACTGGCATTGGACGATACAGGTCTCGCTCACTATCCGATGCCCTGATTTACGATATTATAATAGGGTTTTAGGGGTTTGGGTTTGGGTTTTGGCTGGTCCCAGAACGCATCCACATTTACCCCATTAATTTTAGGGTTCGCTATACAATTTTTCTATTTAAGATTGTTTTTTTCGGGAACGTAACCCAATCGTAAATCGAGGGAGACCTGTATGTCCTGGGCCGGATTTTGAGAAAGGAAGAATAAGTTGGAATTGTGATGGTGGGACACGGCTTTTGATTATGATTGTGCATCGTTGTTCTTCATTTCTTTTTTACCTCTAATGTACAATTGGATACAAAATTTTCCGATTAGTGTTTTGTGTTTACAACATACAGTAATAGTCTTTACAACACAGTAATAGTCTTTACAACATACAGTAATAGTCTTTACAACATACAGTAATAGTCTTTACAACACAGTAATAGTCTTTACAACATACAGTAATAGTCTTTACAACATACAGTAATAGTCTTTACAACATACAGTAATAGTCTTTACAACATACAGTAATAGTCTTTACAACATACAGTAATAGTCTTTACAACATACAGTAATAGTCTTTACAACATACAGTAATAGTCTTTACAACATACAGTAATAGTCTTTACAACATACAGTAATAGTCTTTACAACATACAGTAATAGTCTTTACAACATACAGTAATAGTCTTTACAACATACAGTAATAGTCTTTACAACATACAGTAATAGTCTTTACAACATACAGTAATAGTCTTTACAACATACAGTAATAGTCTTTACAACATACAGTAATAGTCTTTACAACATACAGTAATAGTCTTTACAACATACAGTAATAGTCTTTACAACATACAGTAATAGTCTTTACAACATACAGTAATAGTCTTTACAACATACAGTAATAGTCTTTTTCTCCAGGTTGTCACAAACAATTTCAACCACTTTATACATGTCTTTGAATTATTAATTATTTACATTCTGTACTGTACTTATTACTTCTCTTTACACACCCCTCTCCCATCCATACATCTATTGTTCTTATCAACTATTATATATTTACATGCTCAGGCCCCCGAAGGGGCCAGGGGGAGATAAGATCTGTTTCTGAGAGGGCAGCAGGGGAGGGGATCATCAGCCCACAGGCTTGTACCCACGGGCTAATGCACCCACCGTCCGCAGCCCCCCTTGCAGTGCCACGCAATCGGGCGATCTCGCCAGCACCTGGAAGGAAAAGTAGTACAGGAAAAAGAGACAGACAGAAACAGCCGAGGTAGGGTAGACGATGCCAAACTTCACTCTGGCTAGGATCAGCCTTCACCCAAGAAAGAGATTGTAGGGAATGCCAGTGCAAAATATCCCAGAATTGATGGTGGAATAATGTTGGGGATTGCCAATTGCCAATAACAGTTGTTGTTGTGTGCTAGTGTACCCCTTAAGACATACAGTATAGGCCAACAGTAAACTAACAGTTGTTGTTGTGTGCTAGTGTACCCCTTAAGACATACAGTATAGGCCAACAGTAAACTAACAGTTGTTGTTGTGTGCTAGTGTACCCCTTAAGACATACAGTATAGGCCAACAGTAAACTAACAGTTGTTGTTGTGTGCTAGTGTACCCCTTAAGACATACAGTATAGGCCAACAGTAAACTAACAGTTGTTGTTGTGTGCTAGTGTACCCCTTAAGACATACAGTATAGGCCAACAGTAAACTAATTAAGGCTACCATCACTTGGCACTATCCTTTAAGGGAATATGGGTCATTTGTCTGGGCCCCTTTCTCCTCATGTTTAGGCCCATTAGTTTTCAGATTGTAAGATGTTTGGTTTGGCCCATTAGTTCGTCTATTTTAAGACCTTTCGCCCCATTTCTTTGTCAATATTAAGAACTTTTGTGCTATTTAGGTGTTGATATTTTTCCTGGCGAACGAAAGTGAGCTTGTAATTTTGGAAGAACCGGCCAATTTTTCTCCCAAAAAATTTACAAATTAATCTAGACGGGGAATCTAATGGATGTTTTTTTCAAGTTTGATGGAGGTCTAGGGAGGAAACTAGAAACATATTAAACAAATAAAAGAAATCGACCAAAAAGTGAACCATCAAAACACCAAAACATTTTATTCAACAAAATATGATTGTTTTGAAAGCAATCATCCACTATCCCTCCACAGAGTTGGCTAGCAGGCAAGCATGAAAATATAAACCATTGATTCTGTCACTTTGAAGTTTGTATGGACAGTATGAATCATGTACTATATGTATGTATGTACAGGTACTCAGGCACATACCCCATAGCTGGAGGTGGCCGTCTCGAGACAAAGCCTGAACAGAAACAACATTTATAGTTCCAACAGAAACAACATTTATAGTTCCAACAGAAACAACATTTAGAGTTCCAATTCTTAGGGTCCGGAACCACTTTCACGTTCCCTCGCCCCTTACTCTCTCTCGTCTAGTAGGTGAATTTTACCTTGCACTTTACTGATTTTATTTCATGAATTTACAAGCAGTATCTATCTATCTATCTATCTATATACAGTACAGTACTTTATCTACTCATCTATATCCATCCAAACCACCCACATCCCTCCCTCCCCCAATACATACACATACACATACACATGCATACACACATACCATACAGGTAGAGAGAGATAGACAGACACAGACATGATATATAGGGGGTGAAGTTACTTATTAATAAGTCTCCAGTTCCATGCAAGTATGGAATCACCCCAAATGCCCCAAGGCAGTCCTTCAGGGCAAGAGCAGCCATTCCAGAGACTATAGCTCTGTTTCTTTTCATCTGGTGATAAATTGAATCCATTATTAGCTACTTTCTCGACACTTAATGAACAAATTTGAAACTACCTGTACTTACTATATCTCTCTATGATATTAAGACCAAGTTTATATAATTAGCACCATATTTCTCTACAAAATCTTCAAAATACCTGAGAAATCTTGAGGGGAACTTTGTAATTTACCGTCAGTTGAAAAGAAACAGTGTACTGTACTGTATAAATTTGGCCCTCTGGTGTCCTGTAGCTACCATGAGACTGAGATGGACCAAATAGGATGAACGGTGACCCAGACTTACATCTTACCCCTTTAAGTCGCCTCTTACGACACGCAGTAGACATGTGGGGCATATTCGTATATTTCCTCTACCACATTGTGCTCTACACACGATTTCCAATCTATCATTGTCATTCATAATCAAACGTATTGGGCGAGGATCTGCTGCCAACGTTGATTTGAATGGAATATAGTGTCGCTCCCCATACCATCCCCAACATTATGTTGTCTGGTCTGTCTCCCATCATTCTCCCCCTCTCTCTTAACTTACTCCTCTTGGTTGACTCTTCAGTCTATCAATTGAAAAGGCCATTCCATGTTTTGAACAGGTTTGCCACGGTCACCTGGTGACCGTTCTCCAAGCTCCCCATGCAATATGTTGCTGTGCTAAGTTCCCTAACCTTGCTATCCTTCCTCAGAACCTCATTCCAGATCTTCCCCAGTCTACCATCTGCCAGCCTACCCTCCACTTCCATACTATGAACACAATTAACCCAGTCATTCTCTCCCCATACCCAAACCACCACAGCTACCAGTACACACCACCCATACCTTTTCCTTTACTCCTTACAGCTTTATGTTCTGTTTATCCAAGTAGCCTCATCTACCCTCTTCATTTTTTACCCCCTCCTGACCTACTACACTCCTGAAATGTTAGGTATCAAGTGTATCAGTGATGTGATGCGTACTAGCTGACTCGAATGGTTTGGACATGTGTAGAGGATGGATGAACAAAGCTGGGTGAAAAGATGCAAGTCCGTGAATGTGAAGGGAGCTGCACCAAGGGGCGGACCAAGAAAGACGTGGGATCGGACTTTGCAGTCTGATCTTCAATCTAAGAACCTGACAAGTGAGGCAGCTCTTAACAGGGTTACCTGGAATGCCGCCATTAGCCCGGCATTAGGACGTGAGACCGGAACCGCGCTTTGTGTGGAATACTCGGTCTTTAAATTTGTGTATGTATGTACTGTACAGTATGTAAATGTCCCACGCCTCCTGATATGCCCCTTCCCTCTGAGCCTAACCCTACTTCTTAATGTATCCTCTTTTAATCTACCCCACCCTCTTCCTAATCTACCCCCACCCTTCTTCCTACCCCCAACAGTTGTGCCCACCAAAAAGTCTCGGAGCGTGAACCTGCAGCGCGTGAGGAGCCGAGAAGCGCGTGCCGAGTTACGGCAGAAGAAATACCGGTATTTGTATCAAGTGCGTACGGCCCATGGCGACATCATCAGCCAGGTGAATATGCCCGTGTCCGATCTGAGATATACCACTGTTAGCCAGGCTTAGCAGTGTTCTCAGTCTGATGGTGGTGGTGGGAATGGTTGATCAAAGCTCTCTGGGATCTGGAAGGTACGGCACTCGTTTGTTGTTTATATCTCTCTTGTTCCAACGTCTCCTCTCTTTACGTCTACTCTCCTCCCCTCCTGTCCTCTCGTCTCGTCATCTCTTAAACCAAGGTACAGACAAGACATCTTACTACTACTACCACTACTACTACTACTACTACTACTACTACTACTACTACTACTACTACTACTACAATACTAGTAGAATCCCTCTCTTTCGGCCTAATCAGAGGGAGACCCTCTGAAGTGCAATACTTTCAGAAGTGTGAAACACTCAATCTTTCAAGTTCTGATTGTTACCTCGGTCTTTCAAACACTGTCTGAAAGATAGAGGTAAGTGCTCGGACTGAATACCAATTCATAGACACTTATCCCAAGCTTCTGAACTGTTACCTCGGTCTGTTGGACTTTGTTTGAAAGAGAGAGGATTATAAATTCCGAACTGGATAGTTATCGGTAGTCTGAAGTGACAGATTTTTGGAAGACCGTGGTTCGAAAGAGAGGTCTGGTACTGTAAAACGACTACTACTACTACTACTTCTACTACTACTATTACTATTACTACTACTACTACAACAACCAGCACTTTCTGTGAGTCCTTAACCCCTTAAATACCAGCGACGGCTCACATCCGTCAGTAAAAAAGTGACGCACCAGTACCAGCGACGGCTCTCAGCTGTCAGTAATATACAATCCTTGTTCTGCTACTATCTAGCTGTAGCTGCTAACATGACTTGGAGGCACTGTTGTGAGGAGTTGGCAACACTTATCATGGTTCCTAGCAGCTACTCCAGGCCGGCTGAGTCAGTTACCCACCAACTCTTGAGCTGAGAAGGTGTTGTCTCATTGCTTTTGGCAACAAGTCTGGTACTGGAGGGTTCTTTTAATCTACTATGCCGTGGTATAGTAGGGGTTAATAACATATTTTTTCCACTTTCTCTGTTGCTCACTTTTATTTCAATGGTTCGTTTATCTTTTCTGCTCCTTCTATTTTCTCATTCTTTATTTTCCTTAACATTCTCTTCCTATCATCGCTCTACAGTAATTTTTCTTTCATTTCTTCACCTTGCCCTTAGTTCATTTTCTCTCTCTCTCTCTCTCGCACTAATAACACTAGAAATACACTACAGTAATTCTAAATTCTTCTCTTTAGCCCACTGCAACTAACAAATAGCCTAAGCACTATTTATATATAATAACCTAAATTTAATGCTCCATCAGTCATTATTCCTATATATATATATTTATTTAACTTTATACTGCTTGTCATCAATTTTCTTTACTTCCATAAATTATTCTTTAAATTATATAATTAAAAGCTTTTAAGTTTTAATTTATGTGTATTTGAAATATGTCTGGTGAAGCTATGTATTTTTTTCCTAAAAAAATTCCTGTTTATTTGTGCTTGCTATCTGTTTTTGGTGTTATATTTATATGTTGTCAAGCCAAATGTTTACTTGAGCATAGGCTGTAATAGTTTAGATAGTTAAAATAAATGTTTGATTGCACTGGGGCACTTTTAGGGAAGAAAATGTACAGTCCCATGAATAAAAATAAAAATAACATAAAATAAAATAAATAAAAAATAAAAATTATAATAATAATACAGTAATAATAATAATTGCCCCCCCCTGGGGTAAGAGAGTAGAGTATGTCCCACGTGCCTCTTGTGTGTCGTAAAAGGCGACTAAAGAGGTTAGGTCGGTGGGCTTGCGACCCTCCACCTGTAGAAAAATCTGCAGCAACAAATAACGAACAAACGGCCTCGGAACCGGACGGACCTAATGTTGACAAACTTCGACCAACCATGGACAGTCTAAGGATTGCGACTTGGAATGTAAGAGGCATGAATGACGACACAAAAGAGAGAGAGATCCTGGAAGTGTTAGTGAATGCCAGGCTGGATATATGCGGAATGACTGAGACCGACTGGAAGGGTACATGTGTGAGAGAATGGGAATGTGGAATAGGTGTGTGTGCTGGAGTGAATGAAAATGAGGGAGCGAAAGAAGGTGCATGTTTGTTTGTAAGTAACAAATGGAAGGAGTGTATAAGAGACTATGGTTTTGTGGGTGCAAGGATTGTGTGGGTAAGAATGAATGTAGGAATACAAACTTGGGTGGTTGTGTGTTTGTATACTCTGACAGAGGATAAACCTGTAAGAGAGAAAGAAGAGTTCTGGGTGAATGTTGAGGCGTGCCTGGATAAGTTTGGCAAGAGCGAAAAAATATTTCTGATTGGGGATGTGAATGGGAAGGTTAGTGATAGGAAAGTTGATGGAGTGGTGATGGGGTGTACCGTCAGAGGTGAATGGGAATGGTAGTGAACTTGTGGTCAAAATGCCCCCAAGTGGACCCATACCCTGTGAGGACCGCCATGCCAGTTTAGTGAAGGAGTTACAGAATTGACCACTCAACTTAGGGCCGTCCGACTCCGAGGCCTTCTATGTAGGCTATCTTTTTAGCACTATTTTTCTAGTGGTGTGCGGCTAGTCCATCCACTAACCTGCTTCACCCTTAGGTAAGCAGTACGGACCAGGGCTAATGAGTCCCATCCACCCAGACTTTTATGAGGTTGTCTCCCTTAGATGGGTTGCCAACCAAGGCTAACGAGTCCCAAGATAAAAGGTCAAGTTGAGGGGGGGAGGGGTATAAAGGGGGTATGAGTGGAGGATGTGGTATGGAGAGATGCCACTACTTTCTATGTGTCACCCAATTTTGAGACATTTCCCAGCACTGGCACGGTATTTGAAGGGTTGTTTTTACACATTTAAATACCGTGCTTCCGGAAGGACCGTCGCAGTCCCCGGGTTAAAGCCCCAAATCTTACCAACCCATAACAATTTAAAGCTATTATGCCTTAAGTCGGTATCACACGAGTGCTTTTTCCCTCAACATTTATCCTCAACTCTGGTCTGGCAGCTTATGAGGTCAATATTTTAAAATATTTCGGTTACCTAAATTCATGTATATCAGTCTAGTTTCCGATACCAGTGCAAAATATTCTAGAAATGTTGCCAGAAAATGTTGACTATAAAAGCTCTGGTGTGATACCGGCTTTACAGTATTAGTGTATCTAGACCTGCAGCTAACTTGAGATAAATATTTGGCTTGATACGGAAATGTTGGTACTGTATATGTTTTTCTTAGCTTTAGTGTTACTTAATGTTTGCTTCCTATATATATATATTTTGTTAAAACCCTTAAAAACCCTTTAATTAGTGATAAACCTCTCGAGTATAATTTGCCTTCCTATAAATTGCTACCAGCAGTGTTTTGATTGGGTCTTTATTTTTGCCCATTCAGAACTGTGATGCATTTATTTGGCTACCATTACACGATTTTACTCAGCTTCGGAAGGCCCTCTGGGGATCTGAGGAGTTGTGTCTTATCTCAGTTAACCTTATGACTCACAGTCCCTTCCTAAGCTGAATCAAATTGACTAATGATACTCGGCTTCGGAAGGCCCTCTGGGGACCTGAGTAGTGTCTTATCTCAAATTAACCTTATGACTTCCACAGTCCCTTCCTAAGCTGAATAAATGTGATTAATGATAGCCAGAATAAAGTTTAAAGAAGCCTTATACTGTAGCACTAAAAAGAGTTGATAAGGTACCTGAAACATTACCAAGTACAGTACTCCAAATTTAACATTGCCCCAACTGAATCGGATACATTAACCTGTGCAGTACTGGTGATGTCCTTTTCATTATGTTCTGGCAACAATTAGACAATTTTATTCAGCTTAGGAAGGACCTAAAGCAAAAAATAAGGCTTCAAACTATCTCAGCCAACCCTTTTAACTACCACACATCTTTCCCAAGCTGCATAATATCGTCTAAATATAGCTAGAGTAAAATATAACACACGTCGCTGGTACTCCAAGGGTTAAATAGTTAATTGTACTTATCCAAAGGTAGTACAGGCACGCATACTAAATGGTTCTAGTGATCTAGTGATCTAGTTTAATATTTTTGCATTCTAGCTCTAGCCACCATTTTTTTACACCCCTAGATGCATAGTTGAGTTAAACACTTATACGCTTAACATCCACAACTCTAAAGTCTCCACGGCATTAGAGTCACTAAAGTCCGTTCATTCTGGGTTGGGCAGAAATCGTAACCTCTAACCTCTGTAACTCAAAAAGGGCTAGAGCAAATGAGCTGTCAATTTATACACATATTCCCTAGCTAAATCTTCCTATATGGTAGAAATGTTAGCTCGATTACTTTAGTTCTTTTTGAGTTATGAGAGGTTAGAGGTTACAATTTCTGCCCAACCTAGAATGAACGGACTATAGCTGCCCTATAAATCACCAGTACATTATACCTCACGGCAGCCAACTTGACAATTGAGGGTAAGAGTTGTGTTAGCGGGCGTACTGTCCGCTTTGTTTACATAGTCGCACGCTCGCAGTTACATTCGCTTCTAATTTGACTGCTTTTGTATTGCTGTTATTTGCCCCTGCTGGTAATATACTGTATATGATAATGAAAATAAGTCATGGGGTTTGAGGGTGGCTTTGCCCATTATTGTATCCTACGGCCAGCTATTGGGTAAATTGTTTTGTTACCGGACGTGGGATACAATAATGGGTTGAGGGGAGCCCTCACCCCGCATGACTTACTGTAATCATCATATATATTACCAGCAGGGGCACAGAACAGCAATAAAAGCAGTCAAATTATAAGCAAATATACTGCAAGCCCCCCTGTAGCCTACTCAAACAAACTACACTAACCAGTCCTTGTATTATTAGCTGGCCTGAAGTTAGTTCGTCACATTACGTTTACAATTAATTATTAGCATTTTACACGTAGCTTTTAGAATGTCCTTGTGGGGATAACTCGTCTTGTGCTTCTCGGCTGCTACTGCTTACCTAGCTTAGTGTGTCTTAGTGAAGTCGCTGCAGTCTATGCCATACAGGGAACCCTCACTTAGAAGAAAAATATTATGTAAAACTTGCAAAATAAACAAAACAAAATGAGGATGAGATATAAAATAAATACAAAATAAATACAAAATAAACAAAACAAAATGAGGATGGGACATAAAATATATATAAAATAAAAATCTATCTATCTATTGCCTGACGCCGTGATCCCCGAAGGGGTGGCCACGAACGAACTGCCCTTTAACTTTTAACTTTTAACTTTAAAAAAAATATTAAGAAAATGTACACTTGTCCTTTTTTCCTACGAGAGGGTTTTTGTAATAGACACTTTATATTTGTCAGGACATTATGTAAATTAACGAATCAAGGCAAACAAAGAAATAAAATTATTGGTGGTTATTTAATAATTTAGACAAGAGCCTTTTATGAGGAAATTCTGCTGACTTAATGATATGAGATGCCATATTGGCCACCTTGCTGTGTCAATTATCTTGTTGATTCTTCCTTTCACTTAAGAATTAGGCTATTCAGTGTGCAGTTGGGTTTGAGTACATGATTAGATTGATATCCAGTATTCGATAAATGGATATAAAATCGTAGTCATGTACTTAACCTTTAACTGTCTTGATGGTGTAATGGTTAGAGTGTTTAAGATCTGTATGTGGTAACCCAGGTTCCAATCCCGGTAACACCTATTTTCATTAATTTCATTGGGAGGTGTTTGATGTTGGGAGTGAAATTAATAAGTTCAACTGGAGGAATATGGCCATCTTAGAATTATAGATTTGAGCAGGATCTTTTATATATTTTGAAAGGCTTCCATACCACCAGCGAAGGAATGAAAACCACTATTCTAAAATAATAATAATAATAATAATAATGATAATAATAATAATATACAAAATACCAATTGAGGGTCCTCCTGTACAGTTTCTGCACCTTGATGTCAGAAGGGTGTCAAACTGGAGCAATTTTGTTTGAAGACTGGAATGACTATGAGAAGGATTACTAGAAAATTAACATGAATTAGCATTGTTTTAGCCAATTTAACACTTCCAAAGTTATAATTAGAACTATAAACTCTAATTATATCTTCACATATACAATAATAAAGACTAATTATATCTTCACATATACAATAATAAACTCTAATTATATCTTCACATATACAATAATAAAGACTAATTATATCTTCACATATACAATAATAAAGACTAATTATATCTTCACATATACAATAATAAAGACTAATTATATCTTCACATATACAATAATAAAGACTAATTATATCTTCACATATACAATAATAAAGACTAATTATATCTTCACATATACAATAATAAAGACTAATTATATCTTCACATATACAATAATAAAGACTAATTATATCTTCACATATACAATAATAAAGACTAATTATATCTTCACATATACAATAATAAAGACTAAAAGTAATGGACTCGGAGAATGAAACCCACATGGTAGTATAATGTGTCACAAGATTTGAAGTTTGATTATAAAGCAAAAATACAGAATAGTAAAAATGTTGCGTCTGCTTCCGCCGCCGCCAACACCGTGAACGACCGCAGCAGTGCAAGTACTGGCACTGAGCTGGATACACAGACCTAGTTTGCCTTTTTCCAGAGGATCTACTGTAAGAAACTGTAAGAATAATAAACACATTATACCTGTACTACCATGTGGGTTTAATTCTCCATTCAAGGATTCACGGCATTGTGAATAATTGTCTCATAATGGACTCGGCTTTCGTTTGACACCCTCTTAACACATCGTCAGTATTTCTCAGTTATTATTTTTGTAAGGTAAGGCGGCGCTATTTGTTCTTCTCGTACAGTCGTTTACGTTCCAGGTTTTGTAGTGAAGCTTTCCACCATGGATAGTTTGAGTGATGCATTTATTCTATTTTAAGTCAAATATCCGTATGGAAGAATTTGCGATATTTAGTCCATTTATAGTCAATCTTTCCACTTTTAACCCTTTCAAGTCTGGGGGTTGCCGTTTATTAGTATTCAGAAATAGAATTATCTTACTCTCATAATTACCTCTCCAAAATTAGTTTTCTGCCCATAACTCGCTCAAAGACAACTGCAGAGGTTGAACTAAGTTAACTAATGGTTTCTAGACACCCCTGATGGTCACAAAGTTTTTTTAAGTATCCCAAAAAGGATGCAATCACGCCCTGGTGCGCGGAAGGGTTAAAATGTTTGAGCATTACATTGATTCTATTTTTAGTCCAATATCAGTTTGTAAGACTTGTTGGTATCTGCTCCATTATCATCTGTAGCGTAGAGACATGTTCTATATCCCATCCAGTACCGGCCACGTCTTTTTTATTCTATTGTAGCTACAGAAGGGGTTAACAGTACAGGAAACATTAATGAGAATCTTGGGAGAGTCGGTCCTGGATTCTAACGGAAGAATGATTATATCTATGTCTACTCTCCTCTGGGACATTGAAAAACATATCGCTTTTGGAAATCCCCTACTACAATATATATTTGAATTTTATCTTTATATCCCTTATTCCATTCTTTGTTTAGAGTATCATTGGCAAATCAAAACCCTCTTGTAGAATTACTTTTATCTCTGTAATTTTCATTGATGGTTTTTATGTTCAAATCAAGGAGCCAATTTCAATTTAATGGTATACAGTATTTATGTAGTGTTTCCCTTGCATATGATGATGGTTTAGTACATTTTCTATATTTACCCCTACACTTTGGTTGTTCTCTTATACGCCACACTGAACCTTCACCGCGGAACTCGGTAGTCCTCTAATACTCCCGCGCGTGTAATGTTCACAACCGCGTAACACAACAACCCGACGACATAACGATGTCTGGTCAACAACAGGATCAAGATAACAGTATGTCCTTCATTTTCCAATTACAGTAAGCTTATCTATCTACCAATTACAGTAAGCTTATCTATCTACCAATTACAGTAAGCTTATCTATCTACCAATTACAGTAAGCTTATCTATCTACCAATTACAGTAAGCTTATCTATACCAATTACAGTAAGCTTTATTTACCAATTACAGTAAGCTTATCTATCTACCAGTTACAGTAAGCTTATCTATCTACCAATTACAGTAAGCTTTATTTACCAATTACAGTAAGCTTATCTATCTACCTATTACAGTAAGCTTATCTATCTACCAATTACAGTAAGCTTATCTATCTACCTATTACAGTAAGCTTATCTATCTACCAATTACAGTAAGCTTATCTATCTACCAATTACAGTAAGCTTATCTATCTACCAATTACAGTAAACTTATCTATCTACCAATTACAGTAAGCTTATCTATCTACCAATTACAGTAAGCTTATCTATCTACCAATTACAGTAAACTTATCTATACCAATTACAGTAAGCTTATCTATCTACCTATTACCATTGCTTAGCTATTAAGAAAATAAGCCAAAATACCAAACATGCGCCGATTCTAGGGTACGGCGCGTAAGAGGACAACCGAGTCGGATGGGTTAATAATTACAGTTAAATTATGCAAGTGCTATTAGCTGTTAGGTTATTATTGTATTAGGTTATGTTAGGATACTAATGCATCTTTGTTGAGTCTTCCATTAACCCATTCAGTAAACTTTGGTAAGTTTAGATATCTATAATATATAGGAAGACCTGGGATCGGACTATACGTGCCGATCTCTAATCCAAAAACTTGACAAGTGAAGCAGCCCTCAACAGGGTTGCCTGGAACGCCGCCGTTAGGACAAGAGACTGAAACTGCACGTATGTGTGGAGCACTCAGTCTTAAAATGTTAAGTATGTATGTATGTATAGATATCTATAATCTTAGTAATGCAGCTGTTTGAGCCACCATTATCCCAGAGTACACTTATATACTAGAGGCATCTAATACTGTAAGTACAATACAACCAGCTAACATTGACCCTTTTAGGATCCAATTACGCATTTATTTTCCTGTTTCCTGGCTATTACTTGACCATTTTATTCAGATTAGGAAGGGGATATGGAAGTCAGAAGGTTAATCGAGATAGTCTTGACCCTTATAATTCCCACAGATCCTTCCTAAACTGTTTGAACTCATCTAATGGTACCCAGAATAAACTATCAACATGTGTCATAATCTTCAAAGGATTAATTACAGCCAACCAGGATCAGAATAAGGTCAAGAAAGCCAGAGTGCAACAAATATATGAGGGAGGGGTAGACCGAGAATGAGGTGGAGGGATGGAGTGGAGAGATGTTTGGGGGAAAGGGGGATGGGCTGGGAGGAGGGCGACCTGAAAGAGGGTTGTTCGTGGCCACCCCATTAAGGATTAGGGCACCTAACAATAGATAGATAGATAGATAGACAATCATAATTACCCTATAGCCAAAGTACAAAAAGCCACCATCTTTAATTAATATACTGTATCTAGAAGGTCAAAGGACAAGTAGGGTATATATTCATCAATAAGGAGGAAGAGTAAAATAGTGGAAGACACGAACAGTACAGGTCTCCCTCGATTTACGATTGGGTTACGTTCCTGAAAACCCGATCTTTAAACTGTCTTCGTGGTGCGATGTATAAGGTGTTGATTTTCGGTGTGAGCATCCTGGGTTCGAATCCACGGACTGCCACATGTGTTTGTAAATTTCATAAATCGATTTTAGGAGTATAGTTGGTTGTTGGAAGGAACATAATAATAGAATAATCGTATAGCAAACCTTAAAATTAATGGGGTAAATGGGGATGCATTCTGGGACCAGCCAAAACACAAACACAAACACCTAAAAACCTATAATAATATCCTAAATCGGGGCATCGGATAGTTCGTGTCTTCCATTATTTTACTCTTCCTTCTCAAGATCCGGTTTCCCAGAACACTCCTATCTCCGAAATTCATCAATAACAGTAAGTATTATAAAATAAAACTAGGATTACAATGCTAGAATAAAAACAATAATATGCGCCTACGTTTTTATCAACAACAGTAAGTACAATACAATAGAACTAGGATTACAGAGCTAGAATAGGAAAAAAATGCAACTAATAATTTACCGGGAACTAAATAAAACCCTACTATCTTCCAGAGTATATATTCGTCAAGAACAGTAAGTACGATACAATAGAATTACGATTACAGTGATAGAATATAAAAAGAAAACGCACCTAATGTTTTTACCGGCAATTAAATTAAACCCCACCATCTTCCAGGAATATATCCAGAGCTTGCAGCGGAAGGCGTACCCGACAGGGGACAACGGCACCCTACAGTCCGACTCCACCCATACCACCATGCTGCCCCCCGACCCCCTCACCCAGCTGGCCCCCCTCACCGAGAGCGAGGACGAGGGGGGGCCGGGGGAGTCGTTGCGATACCCCCCTACCCCGTCCCCACCCCCGCCCCCGGAAAGCAGCTGCAGCGGGTTTACCCAGGTCACCATGCACTGAGGCACGGGAAGGACGACAAGAGGAACCAGTATTTGATTCACAGATAAAAAGCGAAACAGCGAGTATTTGATTCGCAGATAAAAAGTGATAAAGCGATAACAAGTGATAGAGCGATAAAAAGTGATAGAGCGAGTATTTGATTCGCAGATAAAAAGTGATAATTCGTGTTTAGATTACGCTTGAAAAACAAGAGTTTCTGATCCGTAAACAAAGAGTGAGAGTTACCGTATTTTTCGGCTCATAAGACGCTTCTATTGATAGGACGCACCCCGTAATTAGCTAGGCTAAATTCGGAAAAAAATATTTTGAAGCCCTGAAGCCAGCATAGGCATCACACATCAGTACCTAGTCACCCAATGACCCAGAATTGCTACACCAACTAAAACTGGAATTGGTACACTTACTTACAGTTATTCAATACTTTAATGAGTCTATAATGCTGATAAGCATTTATAATCCATTTATGAGAAGCAAGAGGAGTTGCTGATCCATTAATAGAGAGTGAGATAGTTGTGTGATCTATAATGAAACGTGCAGACATATCAAGAAGAGCCATTTTCTTCTTCGCAGATACTGTAGTTATTGCTGATCCATTGTTAAAAAAAATACATTAGTTTTGTATTGATTGAATAGAAGTTGAGGGGAGTTTCATATCCAGTGATGAAAACGAGGCGGTTGAAATCCATAATTGAAAAGTTATATTAGATCTGGTACTACAGGTCTCCCTCGATATACGATTGGGTTACGTTCATGAAAACCCGATCATGTATGTATGTATGTATGGACTGCATGTATATACTCAGGCACATACCCCATAGCTGGGGGTGGCCGACTCGAGACAGAACCCGAACAGAAACTACATTTAAAGCTCCAGTTCTTAGGGTCCGGGACCACTTTCGCGTTCCCTCGCCCCTTACTCTGTCTTGTCTAGTAGGTGAACTTTACAAGGGGAGGAGGATTCCTAGCCCCCTGCCCCCGATCATAAATAGAAAAATACATACAGCAAACCCTGAAATTAATAAGGTAGATGGGGATGCATTCTCGGAACAGCCAAAACCCAAACCCAAACGCCTAAAAACCTATAATAATATCGTAAATCGGGCATCGGATAGCGAGGGAGACCTGTATTTTCAGATTGATTGAGGAGAAGTTGAGGGGTTTCTAATCCAGTAATGAAAACGAGTCGGTTGAAATCCATAATTGAAAAGTTATATTAGCTCTAGTACAGTTGGTCAAATAAGTGATGTCGCGGCAATAAGTATATTTCGATCAATAATTAGTATCGGCACTATCTAAGCATTAATTAATCGTTTCGAGTGAGATATACAAACATGTTCCGCCCTATTCAACACCCTATTCAACATCTGACAGACATTTATACAGCATACAGTGAGCAAAACGTAATGGCAGCGGCGACACGACTTATTCGGCCAACTGTACTATACTGTACTTTATGGTTTTAGTTTCATATTTGAAATGTAAGACGTTCGTTATTGATCCGTTGAGTAGAGGTCGAGAGAAGTTCATAATACAGTGGCCGCGAATATGGCGGATAAGCGATACATTTCTAATCTCACTTGGGTCGCCATGCATTGAGAGTAATGTAAAACTTGCAAAATAAACAAACCAAAACAGGGACGACACAATATAAAGGCAAAAGAACTAATAAATTTTTTTTTTTTTATCCCCAGTTAATAATTGATGAGGGAAATTTCTAATCCATTGGTGAAAAATGAGCCGCTTGAAATCTATGATTAAAAATTTACACAAGTGGTTTCTTAAATAGAAAAATCGTATAGCGAACCCTAAAAGTAATTGGTAAATGGGGATGCGTTCTCGGACCAGCCAAAACCCAAACACCTAAAAACCTATAATAATATCGTAAACCGGGGCATCGGATAGTGAGGGAGACCTGTATAGGAACAAATTAAAGTGATAATTATAATGTAAAACTTGCAAAATAAACAAACCAAAACTTAGACGAACACACTAAAAAGACAAAAGAACTTATCAAAATCGCAATGTGGAAACAACACTTTAGCAAAATAATATTATAAATAAAAGAACACAATCCACTACCTAGGGTGTACATTACTACATGAGCAAGTTAATCTGTTACAGTACTTGAAGAACCAGTAAAGATTATTTAGTGTATAGTAGAAACAGTCTGAACATAGGATTGAAAATGAGTAACAGAAATAGTCGTAGCTCAAAAATCTAAACAATACTGTAGTTGCGAGAAGAAACCTTAATAAACGATTGTACAGTAGGTTGAACAATGATTAAGTACAGTACTGTACTTGGAAGCTACCATGTTAGTAAAAATAAATTAATGTAGCTCAAAGGAAAAAGTGTATAATCGTGTATATGAAGTGAAAACAAACAGAAATAGCTCAAAGAATGGAAGAGTGCTTAGTAGTAGATACAAGAAGAACACTCATTTCAAGTATATGTTCATGTTAGAAATATATACCGGTATGGATATAGATCAAAGAATAGAATGTATAATCTTGTATATGAAGTGAAAAAATACAGAAATAGCTCAAAGATTGGAACAGTTCTTAGTGCATTAGTAAGTATGAGAAGAAACACTCGTCTAACGTTTGTGTTCGTGTTAGTCAAATATATGAATGTACTGTAGCTCAAAGAAAAAAGTGTATAGCTTATACAGTATATGGAATAAAAAAAATACAGATTTTTGTTTTCTATGTGAGTGAGGGAAATGAAAGGCAGAACTGCATGTGGCGAGTGCCTCCCCCAGCGTTGAAAGAGTGACAGGGCAAAAATCAAGGGACGTTCGAGCCAAAATGCCTGGACACACAGAGTTTGAAGCAATTCAAGTCATAGGAAGAGGGAAAGACTGATTCTGGGAGAGAGTTCCAGAGCTCAGCTTTTGGATAGAAGAAAGATTGGGAGTAACGTTTCACTCTCGAGTTGGAGAGTTGCAAATAGCTCAAAGATCGGAACAATTCTTAGTACAGTAGCACAAGAAGAAACCCGGCCAAAAAGTTTATGTGGAAGTGACAATGTTAATAGAAAATCCTGTGAATGTTGAGAGTTTGCTGAATGAGGGATGGTCAACCCCTTCAGCGCCATGACGCCTTGTTACCTTTGATTCTGGCTAAAATTAGATGATTTTATGCAGTTTAAGAAGGACCTATGTTACTAAGAGGGTTTATTGAGATGGTATTTACCCATTTGAGTTGTATTAATGATTCTGGCTAAAATTAGATGATTTTATGCAGTTTTAGATTTATTTTAAAACTATTTGTCAACAGCCTACTGGGCAGAAGCCCTCATAAGGCTGGGATGCAGTTTTAGAAGGACCTATGTTACTAAGAGGGTTTATGGAGATCTTATTTACGGTACCCATTTGATTCGTACAGGTAGATTATAAACTAAAGAAAATTGTCTAATGGTGACCAGAATGTGATGAAAATGACGCGATGGTGGTGACGGAGTTAAAGCCAGTATCACACAAGCACTTTTTCCCTCAACTTTTAAGATATTATTTTTGTATTATTTCATCTCTAGACCTCCATCAACCTTCAAAAATATACTCACATGAACCCCCCTTGAGATACTGAAAAAACGCCCCAGCTGAAGGCCGTTCCTCCTAAATTGCAGGCTCGCTAGCGCTTGCCAGAACAAAAATCGACACCTAAATGGCAAAAAAAAATGTCTTAAAATTGACAACGAAATGGGGCGAAAGGTATTAACCCATTGTGTACTGGCGACGTTTCTTTATTATATTCTAGCTAAATATAGTCGTTTTTGTGCAGTTTAAGAAGGATCTGTGGTTGTTGTTGTTGTTCCCCAAGCTGCCTGGCCGAACAGCCCCAAGGCCCCGAGCAAGGCCAAGGCCATAACCGAGCACCCACACAGAACCCTTCCTGCCGACCACAATAAAGCCTGGATGACCGAAGCCACTCCATGGCGGGGAGCTGAGGAGGGTGCGGAAACGCCCTGGAAACCAAAGCCCCACCCAGGGCCCTGTGCCCTTCAGCAATTATGAAGAGAAAGTTGAGGGGCAAAGGAAAAATGTGACGCTTTGGCTTCCAATCTTGGTAGATTGGGAGGTCAATCCACGGAAGAGACGCCGTCACTTCAGATCTAGAAAATATATAAGTAAAAGGAACAGTCAAGAGTAAGCTATGGGTATGGCAGAGATCGCTCAGTTCTCACTCTGATAGACCAGCCCATCACCATTACCAATTACCATCTGTGGTAATATAAAAGGGTTAAGTGAGATAATTGGATGCCTATTTGTTGGTGGAGGTCCTTTTAAAACTGAATAAAATTGTCTAATAGTAGCTAGAAATAGTTAAAAGGACGGCACTGGTTATGAAGGGGTTAAGATCGCCAAACTAATGGGCCGAACGTCATAAAGGATAAAAGCTCTCTAGTGATGCCTCCTTGATAAACAATGACTCGGGAGGCGGAGACATCCCCTCCACTCCGTATCATACTCTTTTTAACGGTTATATTATGTACAGTCACGCTCGTAAGTTGTGTCCTATCTCTATAATATCTACTTTGGTTCTCTCTCGTAAATAGAAGATATAAAGTCCTTAACAGGGCGTTTCCACACCCTCCTCAGCTCCCCGCCATGGAGTGGCTTCGGTCACCCAGGCTTTATTGTGGTCGGCAGGGAGGGTTCTGTGGGGGCGCTCGGTTATGGCCTTGGCCTTGCTCGGGGCCTTGGGGCTGTTCGGCCAGGCAGCTTGGGGAACAACAACAACAACAACAACACAAGTACAATAGGCTACTTTTATAGAAAGGCCGTAGCGCGGTTGGTGAAGCACTCGCCTGCAAACTGAGAGGTCGTGGGTTCGAGTCTCGGGCCAGCCAGTGTGCTATTTGGCAGACGCCAGTGCTGTGGTGGACGGTGCGGTCTAGCAATCTGTGACAACTGTTCACTGAAGTCCGTGATTCATCAGACTTACCATAGACCCCCGGACCATATCAGAACACCCACCCAAGCCCAGCTACTGAGCAGGGAGTGCATGGTCATAAAAAAATGCATTATACAGTATTGTTGGGGAGCTAAAGTAATGTGTGTGTAAGAAAAAAAATCCTAAGTAGACGGGGACCTTCGTCAGGTTGACCTTATTTCCCCTTTTGAGTGAAAATGCTAATCTGAGGAATGCCAACCACTAGGGGCAACTGTAATCGGAGAAAGATGGTTTACTTTTTAGCAAGAGAGGAAAATGTAGTACTGTATAAAGCCGATATCACACGAGCGCTTGTTCCCTCAACACTGGTCTGGCAGCTTATGAGGTCAACATATAAAATATTTCCGTTGCCTAGATTTATCTATCAACAGTCTAGTTTCCAATACCAGTGCAAAATATTCCAGAAATGTTAATTATCGAATGTTGACTATAAAAGCTCTCGTGTGTTACCGGCTTAAATTGTGAAGATGGGACAGGACTTTATAAGCATAACTGATCATTTATTATTATTATTATTATTATTATTATTATTATTATTATTGAGCTATAATTGTGATACTATATAGCAAGCGTGTGTGTGTGTGTGTGTGTTATAGGTCTACATGGGCATCTCTGTGTGTACATATCTTGGGTGTTCATGCATATATATATTAGGGCTGCATGAGAGAGAGACACATGGTATTTGTATTCTTTAATGTTTGTCTGTATTGGATTGTGTACATGTGTGACTATGTTTATGTGCCTGTGTATATATGTACAGTTGCCCACATGTACAAGTGTCACAGAGCTACCAGGTACAGTTCGGTCCCACATAGTGCGAGAAATTGGTCAATATAGTGCGTCGCAACCTATGTGAACAACATATCCTTTGGGGGAAACCGTAATTGGTCAATCGTTCCTCCATATAGCACACATATCTTTCCTTATATCGTTATTTATACAGACACAAACATACCAAGAACAAATATTAAAGATAAATATAGCATATCAATGGTAAATTAAACCTTTCCTTACCTTAAATTCTACACTTGATAAGATCACAAACCTGAGAATGCGAGATAGCGTTACACAGTAGCCTACGGGGTAAAAAATGTTTGACTGACCAGCCTCCCTCCATGCCCAAGCTGCTCAAACACCAGTGACGCCACGAGTCAGGCGGGAAATTTATCGCACTGTACAAATTTCGGCTGCACTAATAGAAAACTCCCCTGATTTAACCCATATTGCCACCCGACTCGCAATAACAGATCGTATTCGCATTGATTGATAATTTTGTGTTTAATATTTTCATAGCTCGAACTAATTGAAACTCGCACTGTTTGAACTCGCTTTATACGGGACCGAGCTGTACAGTACTTTTAATTTTGCTATTTTTGCGATCTGTATTAATTAAAATGTAAAACTTGCAAACTAAACAAACCAAAATTGGGACAAGGACAATATAAAGTCAAATTAAATTATCAAAATCGCTATGTGGAAACAACGCTTACTAAAATGAAAATTATTAAATAAAAGAACACAAAGCTCAGAAACAATAAACTATTCAAGTGATACGTTAAGTCAGTACCGGTATATTTTGTTTGCCATTAGATACTCAAATACAGTATAGCTAAAATAACACAAATAAAGATATTTCAGTAAAAGAGAGACGTATGGGCAACTGTACAGGCGTCAGAATGTGTTTATGTGTATATCTACATGCGAGTGTGTACGTTCATGTGTGTGTACAGTGTAGCGTAGATCACAGGTGTTCTGTGTGTGTGTGTGTGTGTTATCTCCCTGTGTGTACGTTATCTCCTTGTATGTATGTTCATTTCCCTGTATGTGCGTTTATTTCCCATTGCCTACTTATGACGAAAAGAGTATAGACCACTCGCCACAATTGCAGCCGGGATTGTGGATAAATTAATAGCCCAGCATTCATTCATTTTGACTGTAGATTTGGCAAGATGCTAACCTGGGACAAGTGGTTTATATTGTACTGTATATGGATTGAGGTCAAGTTTATTGCTTGTATTCCTAAACAATTCTTTCCCTTCGCAGCACCGTAAGGGATGAAATAACTTGAAAAATTACGTTACCGCTACAGGTCTCCCTTGATATACGATTGGGTTACGTTCCTGAAAACCCGATCCTACATGGAAAGATCATATAGCGAACCGTAAAATGAACGAGGTAAATGGGGATGCGTTCTCGGACCAGCCAAAGCCCAAACCCAAACACCTATAATAATACCATAAAACAGGGCATCGGATAGTGAGGGAGACCTGGAATAGTTATACTAGTATGATAGTACAGGTCTCTCTCGATTTACGTTTTGGTTACGTTCCTGAAAACCCACGTCATATATACAGCCACTTCTCCATAATATTTGTCTCAGGGGGGGGGGGGGGTCACATTTTGCCAACTGTACATCGTATACTGTTTTACTTTGAGGCGTGTCTGCCGTACGTGTTTACTTGCATCGACTCGGTGGCAGGTTTTCAGTGATATTTACTGTATTATTATTATTATTATTATTATTATTATTATTATTATTATTGTTATTATTATTATTATTATTATTATTATTGCTCACAGGCATTCCAGCAGAAAGTACGAGCTCAAAGAATAGCTAATGCCAACAGTACGCACACATTAAGACGTACGTACACATCTACGGTACGCACACATCAACATAAACTCTAGGCTGGCATGGACTCTTTCAGTAGGATGATCTCTTTCAAGTAATTCTGGCTAAGATTAGATTATTATATATATATATATATATATATACTGTATACATTTTTTTTATATATTAGTTTAACCAGACCACTGAGCTCTACAAAAGAACTCTCATAGGGCTGGCCCGAAGGATTCGATCAAGATATATAACTAAACGAGTCAAGATAGATCGGGAAGGGCAGTAGGGGAACAAATCGAGGAAGGTGAAAAGACACGCAGACATTTCTCGCCATTTCACCAGTTCAGCCGGACCACATGAGCTCCACATCAGAGCTCTCATAGGGCAGGGCCGAAGGATGAGGCAAGAACTGCTACACCGCAACACCAACCAAGAAGTGATCAGGGCGAAGAATGAAAGATCAGGTCGAAGGTAGAAAAAATCACATCGAGAAGCAAAAAATGCATTACCGAAGGGAATCAAGTCACTCCGGCCACATCAGCAACCGAAGAGACAAATCAGGTCAGGAGTCTGCTACCTAGCCAGGCCAGGGAGACATGATATATAGGCTGCCTGAGGACAGCCAAATGGGACAGAATAAGAATAGAAGGGGAAAATCATAGAATGAGGAATGAAAAACTACTCAAAATTAGTCCAGCTGAGGACGAAAGCTCGAGGGGAAATAGGAAGGGTAAGTACCACAACCATCCCCCATCAAGCTCCAGTCGCCAGCCCCGAAGCCCCCCAACCGCGGCAAGGAGAGTAGTATCAAACATCTACTAGATAGAATTCATTGGCACTTCCGATACTAAACCAACAAAATTTGTAAAACCCCTGAAATTCAGAGTTGTTTTTTGTTTTGTTTTTTTATGGTAAGGGAGATCCTGTCGGTATACAGTCGGTCAGGTCGCGGCATGGTTGGGCCGCGTCGTACTTGTTATTTGCGCGTACCCCTGCTAGCAATATATATGATGATGACAATAAGTCATGGGGGGGTGAGGGCTCTCAACCCATTATTGTATCCCACAGCAGCCAAAATAGAAAAGAACATTGGCAATATGCCCGAATACTACATGGGCGACGGCCCAACCGCCATGGGATCATCCTGTCATGTAGTGTGAAACACTTCAGTCTTTTAGACTTTTGCCTCGATCAAAGAGAGAGATAAAAGTCCAGACTCCAGACGTGTACATCGATCGTCCGATCTGGTAGGTGGGGACGCCCTTCTGAGGCTAATGTTTTGGTCAATAATTTATCTTTACTGGAAAGTGTATGAGGTCAGTTGACCAGTTCCAATGTCTAGCATTACTTGGCCAGCATGACAGGAAGGCAATCCAATCCTGTAATTATAGGCAGGTTTCTATTGCCAACACTACCACGTGGATCCTTGAGGTGGCTGTAGGTTATGCTGGAGCCAGGGTCTCCCACATAACTACTGTGTTATAGTTGGGGGATTCCCCTCTATGTTTACTCTACCAAGATCACCACCTTTGGGTGACCAAGATTCACATGTGTATAAGTGTGTCATGCACGCATGTGTTGAATTCTTGAAATAAAATATTTTATGTTGATTTTGAGCAGATGTTCAGCTAACATGTTAATTGCCTGGTCAAATTGAGAGGTAGCTTCTTGCCTTGCAAGCTAACCATGCAGCTTTAATAAATTGCTGAAAGGCTTCATCTTATTGAAAGAGCCCAGTCAAATACAGCCGGACACTGGCTCAAAGGGTTTACCATACAGAACTAGTTGGCTATACACTTGACTTTCACATTGACACTTTGTGAGGTCTTCTATTTAATAGTGTATCAGGATTTTCCAGTTCTGTAGATAGTTTGAGTTTTGTAGGAGAAGAGTGTGTAAAGATGAGCAATTTCGAGTAAGAATAAATGTGAAAGGAAAAAAGGTATTTGAAATAACAAAGTACTGTACTGTCTGTTCATTCTAGGTTGGGCAGAAATTGTAACCCCTAACCTCTCATAATTCAAAAAGGACCAGAGTAATCGAGCTAATATTTCTACTCGATAGGAAGACTTGGCTAGGGAATGGTGTATACATTGACAGCTCATTTGCTCTAGCCCTGTTTGAGTTACAGAGGTCAGAGGTAACGATTTCTGCCCAAACTAAAATGAATGGACTATAGTGTGGATATAAAGGTATGTGTACTTTACAGACTATTGATCACTAAATATATGTGTAATCTTCCGGCATCATATTGTAAACGTAGACCTAGTAACGTGTGATGCCATGACGCTTACAGATTACCGCGTAGGAATCGACACGAGAGATGGCCGCACAATTTAGTAAAAACCCTCCTATAGGCTGTTCATCTTAACTGGGTGACAAAACATAAAGAATAACATAATACAAAATGTATATCAAGAATAATAATGAAAGAAAGAAAAACAATGTACAGTAGGTCTACTGTAAGACATTCACTCGCCTTCATTCTCTCTCGCTCACATTATTACTTTATTGACCAGAAACTTAAGTCTGTGAAGTGGGGGCATTCTAGAGAGCGTTGTTATTGTTGTTGTTCCCCAGACTGTCTGGCCGAACTGTCCCGAGTCCGGTAGACCGAAGCCGCTCCAGATACTCGGGGCCCCCTGAAGAGGCCAGGGAGAGATGAGATCTGTCTCCGAGAAGGCAGCGGGGGAGGGGGTCATCAGCCCACGGGCTTGCACCCCCGGGCCAATGCCCCCACCATCCACAGCCCTCCTTGCAGTGCCACCCAATCGGGCGATCTCGCCAGCACCTAGAAGGAAGAGTAGTATTTACTTAATTGTAGTTTACAGGAGTTGAGCTAAGCTCGTGTTGTCCCGTCTCTCAGTCTACTTTTTATCCAATTTTTTCTTGAAAATATGGATATTCCTTGCCCCTACCACCTCCTCCTCCAGTACTGTACAGTACAGGAAAAGAGAAAGACAGAAACAGTTGACCATCTTGCTGTTTGGAATAGCAATAACAAATAAGTTATTAGTTCATCATACTCGACAATATATTCCATTAACATCAAGTTACAGCTCAATGGTCAAAATAGTCATAAGACTTGCCCGGTTAAGATGAACGGAGTATAGTTTGTGTACAGGATTTAAGTCATGATGTATTGTAGATTTATTTATGCCATGTTTTGTCTCTACAGGCAGTATTACAGACCTTTTGTAGCAGTGTGAATGTTATTATCTTTCCTTCTTGTATTAATTATATATTCTATACATTATGCTAAATATACCCCTATTCAGTTATCCCATTTTATCTTAACTTTTCATATGCCTTCTCTTACATCAATTCATTCTCATGCATTTTATATTATAAGTTAAGCCAATCTCTTCATGACTGCTTTAGGGGACTTGTTAAGCTTGTGCCATATGAGTAAGTTTACCAGTAAAAGTTTCCTTGAAAGAACACATAAAGTGTCAACAAATGTTACCGTCAGTTGAAAAGAAACGGAATATAGGATGAACATTTCTTTGGTAGACTTGCTAGTGTGATGCAGGCTTCATGAATCTGTTTAGTTATTATAATTATGTTGAAATAACTTTGACAATAAATATACACACCATCTGAGGAGGAGCACTTTATTGACAACGTTTCCCAGATAGTTCTCCTCCTCATACGGTGTTTATATTTATTATATTTATCCTCCCTGACCTGACCTGTTTGTGCTCAGTATATAAAGGGTCAAGTTTGTCCCGTCGCAATGTCCGTGTTCCTTTTTTGGACTTACGTATGCCATGGTAGAGTCGCCACTGCATATTATGGCAACTTTTAGGACATGACGACAATAATCCAGTGGCGACTTTATGATGTCTATGTTAAGTAGCTAGAATCACTGCCTCCGACTCTCTATATTCTCTTCATTATCAGTTGGTAAACATTTATCCTCCGTGTGTTGCTGATTTGTTCATAACTTAAACCCTAAAGGGCAGACATTTTGACAAGTTTTTGCCAATATTGACAAATTTTATCTCTAAGCGAAGGGATAAGAGAAAATAAATAAATAACTGATGATTTCAGCTGCAGATAGATGCCAATAAATCTTCTGTAGTTTTCTTCATCCTCCTGTAACGATGAATTGACCACAGGCACGTAGGCCCTTTGGGTACTCCAAAATGCACAAGAAGATTACATGAGAGGCAAGAGAAAGTGTCTCGGACGACCTTTCTTAAATGTGGCTTGAGACACACAAAATGCCACTCAAGGCCAGTATAAAGGCTATAAATAATGTTGTGGACGTAAGCTGCACTTCACGGGTTAAGACAAATGTAAATATTATAACAATCCATTCGGGGCTGTTCGTCCAGGCAACCTAGGGAATGACAACAACGACAAGATCAACAATCCTACATTTAATATTTACCACTACATGTTATTTTCAAACTCGTCACTGCTCAACATTCAAATACGGACCCTAATGTTTGCCTACTAATAGTGAACAGAATATAGTTTCTCTACGACGTACTGTAGTTAGGTTGTATACTTGACGTTACGTTGGTATGTTAAAACCAAACTTATTATTAGTATCTTTTATAATACTTTGTTGCTGGAAGTTTATTGGCCGTTTCAGTTTAATGTGACGTATTGGAACTTATGATTTTTTGTTTACTTCTTTTTTAAGTTGTATAAAAATGGTGAGTGAAGCAGATGGTGGTTAGGAATGACCTTTTTTTTTTTGGTTGGTTTGGACACGTGGAGAGAATGGATGATCAGAACTGGGTGAAGAAATGCTGGACTGTGAACGTGGTGGGGAGCTGCGTGTAGGGGTAGACCTAGAATGACGTGGGATCAGGTACTCCGGGCCGATCTCAAAATATAGAACTTCACAACAGAGGCAGCCCATGACAGGGCCGCCTGGAAAGCCACCATTTAGGACGTAAGACTGTAGCCACATTCTATGTGGACAAAAAGGTCTTTAAACTTGTGTTGATGTATATAACCAGTAATGTATTTGTTGTTGGAGTGCAAGGTTCAATAATTTATTTCCATTAATATGCAGCCTGTTTTTAAAGAGACTCAAGACAAACCAACGATGCTGTCCTGTGGAGCAGCGTTATGTAATTGTAATAAGAGACTGGTTCTGCAACAACTCAAATATTGTAACCTTACATTGAGTTGCGACTTAGGTGTTCTTTACGTCGGCTGGTTGGCACAGTCGCGGTTATTTATTCTGATACATTTTGAAGCCTCGGAACCTCCGAATTACAAATATCAGGTCAAAAATTAATAAGAAGTTTCAGTTCAATCCGAGACAGCTTCGAAAATATATATACAGCATCAGCATTAATGACCGCAACGGTACACCCCTAAATGTCTTTAGAAGACCGTTATCTTTTGGCCCTTTATGTAGTATGGATGGTGTGATGAGCAGTTGGCTCCAGGTGTTCTTGTGTAGAACACACCAACTCATTCCAGATATAAATAACCTCAAGTTGACACAAAAGGTGCAGTATAAACTCTCTTTTGAAAACCTGTAATTTTCAGACTACAGTACTGTGGGTCCAGATGTTACCTCAGCTTTAGAACTGAATGAAGTACAAGTCTGAACTTTGGTATTTACTAAGGTCCCGACATTTACCTGGGTGAGTGTCCGGACACCAGATATCCAGTTTGGACTATCACCCAGGTCTTTGTGGCTGACAGACTTAGGTAAACCCATTCCATCAGACCACGATTCTTTACTATTGCTAGAGGATGCTTCTCTGCTAAAGAACCTTGACGTATAAGAATTGAAAACCATTTAAATTACAGTATCCAATTTAAGCAGGTTCATTATGACGAATAAAATTATCTAAAGGCAAAAATTGGTATCTGATTGAAAGGGTTAAGAGTTGGTCCCATGGTGGTTGGGCCACCGCCCATGTAGTATTTGGGCGTATCGCCCACGTTCTCGTCTATTTTGACTGCCGTTGGATACAATAATGGGTTGAGGTAAGCCACCTGGAGCAGACTGAACACTATACACATTATTTAGCTTTTCTAGTCTCTGCTTTATATACGACAAACCCGGGTCACCTGTAAATGGCAGGAGTTCCAAGACTATTTGTAACTACTGTCTCTGTCTTAGATATCCGCCAGATGTGTAACCTGTCCTGCTACGAATAACATCCATATAGAATCCTTAAGCCGATGTCACACAAGCACTTCATCGCTGGTTGTATCGGAGTCTGAGAATTAGTACATCAGTCTAATATTTACTGAAGTCAAGTCGGTTACTAAAGTTTATTTCACCTCTCTTTTACGAGTAGCTTTCATTTTGCTACTGATAATCTTGAATAGGCATACTATTTCAAGATTAGAGAACACAATCCCTAAAAGCAATAAGAATTTTGTTTGCGGCCTCCAGACTCCGATAAACTTGCTTGTATGACTATGGGTAGCGCCAACGAACTTGACAATCATCTTGATCCCTGACCTTTTTGTAACTTAAAAGGGCCTGGAGCAAACTGGCTGTAAATATCCACACCTATTTCCTGGTGGACATCTCCAAAATGGTAGAAACGTCAGCCCGATTGCTTTCATTCATTTTGAGTTATAAGAAGTTAAAGGGTCAAGATTATTGTCAAGTTCGTCGGCGCTAACCTAGAGACCCCATGTATAAGTAACACCCTGTTCTTGTTAATTACAAACCCCAATGTACTTGAATAAACTAACGAAAGCATATGGTCCTCCCGGGATTGGAACTCGGGACACCACACCCAGAACATAAGCATCTAAACCAGTACACCACCAACACCGTATACTATAGGGTCTCTAGCACTACCTATAGGGCTTGGGTGGATAGAGAAAGGTTATGCATGTCTGATAAATTACAGAAAGGGTTAGCATAGTTGGCCAATATTCACAAACCCCCAACAAATGTTTTGCTAATACTGTAGTAAATCCACCTTCTTTCAGCCGGAATCGAGGTTTTTCCACTAGTTTTGTCAATTCAGTTATTTACACACATCTTTAACCCTTCCCGCCCGGGCAGCATTTTAAAATGACACCGTGGCAGCTGGGCAGGACCCCGGGCAGCATTTTAAAATCCGTAAGCTTGTTTTGAAAGCCGCGCGTCCGACATATGTAAACAAAGCCTGTCGGAGGCGACGCGCGCACCTCTGGAAGCAAGTAGACGTCGGAGCTTAGTTGTTGTGTGGTCTGCTAAGACAGATTCAGTCTTGAAAAGTGTGTCACATTGCTAAAAACGCGGAAAAATGCGCTCCACGGAAATCGTCATCACAACTGAACCAGTCGACTTAGAGAGCTCTACTTAACGCCAGTCTACAGATTGGAAACCACAGTACATTTAGAGACGCATGGACATTTTCTAGCAGTTAAAATAAAGATACGGTAGCCTAGGCGTAGATGTATTTCGGCCATATCGCCCGGGTCTCAAGAACGTCCTTAGGATAGCGAGCCCGTTCCAGAAGGGTTAAGAGGGAGGTAGTCTCTTTTTCTGGACCCCCTTCTCATTCATGTTAAGCATATTAGTTCTGAGATTTTAAGACGTTCATTCCGTTAGTTTGGCGATTTTGAGACCTTTCTCTCCATCAAACACCCCCTAGATCCCCCTCTCAGGATAAATATTTACATTTTTCGATAGAAAAATGTACCGGCCGGTTTCTTCTATAATTACAGGATCGCTATCGCTCACCAGGATAAAATTGACCCCATAAATGGCACGAAAGGTCTCAAAATCGGCAAACTAAGGGAGCGAATGTCTTAAAACGTCAAAACTAATATTCTAAACATGAGAAAGAAGGGGGTTCAGAAAAAGCTACTACCTCCCTTTAAATAACACAAGGGGTCGTTCCATTCTTATCTGCAAATTATTAATCCAACGAGAAAAGTAAAAAAATAAGCGACTTGATGAAAAAAGTCGGGAAACCTTATATTCCGTCTGAAATCAAGGGCATAGATCCCGGGTCCCAAACCGTCACTGTAAATACTAACCATCACGAAACCATCTGCTCCGGACATTACTACGTGTGAGTGGAAGGTTTGTACAACGGAACACAACGTTTTTTGTAATAAAGTTGAAAATACGAAGTGGTCGGTGTGTGTGTACAGTACGTCATATTTCTTACAAGCTGGTATATGTGCAACTCTTCATGATCAAGATATTTGTACAGTGCAGCATATTATATGCTCTTTAAATACAGTAATAACAATGTTTTAGCGTTTGTTTCATTGCAAGCTATCTATCTACTCCGGCACATACCCCATTATTTACCTACTGTCTCGTGTAGTGGTGTACAGATATGTGGATATTATAAGTGTTATTTTCAAATTTAATTATTATGTTCTCTCCACCAATCAACTAATTTAAAAGCATTTTTCCACATGTAGATTTTGTTTAGTGTGTTGTCGTTTCGATAGTTTTTAATTTTAACGAGTTCATTATATTAATTTGAACAGTAACTTTTGAGTTAGTTTTCAAGTTTAAATTTTAATTATCTATTGCCTGACGCCATGATCCCCGAAGGGGTGGCCACAAACGAACCGCCCCCATTCAGTCGACTCCCCTCCTCCCAACCAGCACCGCCTTCATCCATATTCTTCCTCACTCCATCCTTCCACCTCTCTTTCGGTTTACCTCTTCCTCTCTCTCTTACACCTTCTTAGTAATTCTCTCGCTTCCCATACGTTCCATATGGCCGAACCATCTCGAGGTGTTCCTTTTCACACTTTCCAGCACATCTACCTCATTCGTCTGTCTATCCCTCCATATAACTCCGCACACACTTCTCAAGTACAGTTACTCATTTCCACCCATCTCACTCTTGGTGAGTCTCTTTTCAAACGTTCAAGCTTCGCTTCCTTAATTCAGTGTCGGGATTACCACACTGTCATGCAAGGACTTCTTTACTTCCATACTGACCACCCTAATTCTTGTTACTGCTTTCAGCGTTCCTACAACCCTCTTCCCCTGTTGCACCCTCTCCCGCACTTCTTCATCCATAGTCCCATCTTTACTCAACACACTGCCCAGATACTTAAATGAGCAGACAATCTCCATAGCCTGACCATTCAACTTCACCTCACACTCTCTGGTTTCACCCCTTTCGAAGACCATAACCTTGCTCTTCCCCGCATTTACCTTCAGATTCCGTTTTTCGCACTGTTCCAGACCCTGCAACTCCCATTAATTATCGCTCATCAGAACTATCATCAGCAAACAGCAGTACAGGTAGCTTCCACTCATTTCCCTCCCTTATCAGCGATACACCAACATCCACTGCTCTTCCTTTTATTTATTTCATGACTCCATCCATATACTGTATACAGTAAAAAACCACGGGGACATCACACACCCCTATTTCAACCCAACATTCAGGTCAAAGAACTCGCTCTGCTCATTCTCCACACGTACTGCCACCTTTACACCCTCATACATGCTCTTAACTGCTTTCAGCAACTTGCCATCTACTCCGTATATTCTAAGTACTTTCCACATTCCTTCTCTATCCACTGTCATAGGCCTTCTCCAAGTCCATAAAGGCAACATACACCTTTTGTTGCTTCTCTACAACACAATTCAGGGTAAAAATCTGATCTACACATCCTCTTCCCTTCCTAAAACCTCCCTGCTCGTCACCTATCCATTTCTCCGTTCTCACTCACTACCCTACTGTAAACCTTCCCTACTACGCTTAAAGACATATTCCTCGGTGGTTACCACACACTTCTCTTTCCCCTTATATAGGGGGACTATTATGCCTGTCTTCCAGTCATCAGGTGCACTCCCCTTCTCTCATGCTAGTTTGCACATTTTCCATACCCATTCGATTACTATCTCACCACCATACCTCAACATTTCCCCACACACTCCATCTGTTCCTGGTGCTTTCCCCAACTTCACTCTTTGGGCGGGTGCCCAACCCCGAAAAGGGTTGAAATAGGGGAGCTATCCCCCCGCCAAAGGCGGCTTTCTAGGGCCTTTTCTAGCTGATGCTGAGAGGATTGGGTTCTAGTCATGTGGTGGTCTATCAGAGTGAGAGCTGAGCAATCTCTGCCATACCCATAGCTTACTCTGACTTTTCCTTTAACTTATATATTTTCTAGATCTCAAGTGACGGCGTCTCTCCCAATCTACCAAGATTGGAAGCCAAAGCGTCACATTTTTCCCTTGCCCCTCAACTTTCTCTTCATAATTGCTGAGGGGCACAGGGCCCTGGGTGGGGCTTTGGTTTCCCGGGCGTTTCAGCCCCCCGCCATGGAGTGGCTTCGGTCACCCAGGCTTTATTGTGGTCGGCGGGGAGGGTTCTGTGGGGGCACTCGGTTATGGCCTTGGAATTGCTCGGGGCCTTGGGGCTGTTCGGCCAGGCAGCTTGGGGAACAACAACAACAACAACTTCACTCTTTTCATGGCTTCCCACACTTCTTACCTGATCCCCACCTCCTCCGCCACTACTTTTCTTCTCTCTCCCATACCCCATCCAACTTAATTATATATACAGTATATATATATATATTTTGTTTTCATTGCAACCAATATGTAGAATAAGATTTGTGCTGGGTTATTGCCTTACAGTCAAATGATTCTGTCTATGCATACTCTAGCTAAAAAATATTTTCATGATCATGGGACTTTTGTGTATTAAAGTAAAATTGAAACACCAAGAGTACTCTATGGGTATTTATCATGTATTTAACCTAGTTAATTATTATTTAAGCCCTATAAATAGGGCCATGCGAAGCGAGGACCTCTAGGGCTTCCTCATAGGGATTCCTCATTTTTTTTTTGGGCTACACTATTAAAAATTGCAATTTCTCGGTTATTACTGAACCAAATTTAATATTCTTTCACATGCATATACAGTACTCTGATCATCTAGGCCGAACGAAGCCCTTGTTCTTCAAATTTTGTCACATATGTCACACTATATGCCTCAGAGCTAACACAGCTAGGTAAATACAGCTGCACAGACCTATACAGTACCATAGTTGGCTTGGATTTGTTATTACTGGGTTGACTCGGAGGCCAAGAAATTATGTTTGTGTGATACTACAGTATACACTGTTCATTATAGGTAGTCTTAATTTCACTCCACACACCTCCAAACGAAATTAATGAAAGCATGTGATCCTACTGGTATTCGAACCTAGGTTACCACATAGATTTTAAATACTAACCATTACACCATCAAGACGGGCCATAAATCTAAACCAATAACCTCTACAACTCAAAAACTGCTACAGTAATGTTAACATTTCTACCATTTGGGAAGAGTCAACCAGGGAATAGGTGGACATTTACAGCTCGATTTGCTCAAGCCCTTTTCAAACTTAGGGGGGGTGACAATTACTGACCTACCTGTAATGAAAAGACTAAAGCTTTAACCCCTTCTGTACCAGCATAAAGCCCCGTCTACACGATCGAGCAGTGTCCGGGGGGCTGTGCCCCTTCACCGGGCAAAGTCTGTTAAACACGCTTGCGGTTTTGTCCACACGGCAGCCGGGTAGTGATTGGCCAGTCAAAGTCTGCCAGTGGTCAGAGTAGGAGCTCGGCAGGGCTGGGTCAGTGGGTCCGGTATGATCATCATGGTCCCCAACAACAATAATCACAGGACAGTTATATAACCTATTTATCCAAGCAGATGCCAATATTATTATTATTATTAATAGGAGGGAGTGTATATCCGTAGAAGCTCGACTGGAGGCAACACCTCATGTTTGTTTCAAATGGATGCAGGTACACTTATTTGCAGTATACTAAAAGATTATCCAAGCATAGTTTGTCTCGCATTATTCCTGAAACTTGTCGAGCAATATACGAAGTACTCAAGAGTGCTTGCAGGTGAGATTTATAGTGAGACGATCCAACCTAAGTTTACATAAAATTAATTAAATAATCCAATTGCGGATGATATATTTGAAATCGTCTCGTCGTTGCAATTCCAACGGTATATAAATAGTTTAATTTTGACCAATTAAAATGTAAAACTTGCAAACTAAACTAACCAAAAATTTTAGGCTCGATAGGCCTATTTTAAAGTTTAAAAACTCCGTACACAAGTTATCTATCTATGGATTTTGTTCAAATTTATACCGGAAGTAGACTTTCACACGCTGAATCGAATGGCGCAAACAGAATTTTAATCGGACTATTAGTTTAGGATTTCGATTTTGACTTTGCCTTCCTGGAGGACCCAGAGGACCATTTTTTGGACTTTAAAAGTCCTCTGTAGCCCAAACTATAAGTCCTAGGGAATTCTACTTGACGTCATTCGATTTCTCTCGACGAGTAGCTTCTATACATGGTCGTAGATTGCATTTTCCACCAGCCATTCGCCCAGAATCTATTTTTTTTTCTCCAAAATCCCTGCGTGAAACTTTTTGCACTTGGCGGGCGACTTTCGAATTTAGAGTTTTCATTGGTATATATGGATTAGTCTTATTACAATTCCAAAGGTATATGATTTTTTTTTTATTTTGACCAATTTTTAGGCCCAATAGGCCTATTTTAAAAACTCCATAGAAGTTATCTATGTATGGATTTTGTTCAACATGGATTTTTTTCTAATCACCTAGTTTACTTCACATGCCCTTGATATTTGGCAAGACTGACCTTTCACAGTACGTAAAGTGTAAAGGCTTCAGTCTTCCCATATTTGTTTTCTTTAGTCTCACGATCTTGGAACTAACATATCTACTGAACACTAAGCAGTGTCACAAGGGCAGTTTCCAGCAGGTTTACTAATATGATTAAGACTATTGCTTAATAAAAAAAAAACAAAAAAAAATCAGACATGTCGACATGTATATAAAATAAATTTAGTTGTCCGTATATGAAATTAAGGACTTGTACACAAGGTAAAATCAGAAGAATATTTTATTGTATGCTAGAAAAATGCTTAAAATCTGCCAGTGTGACACTTGAATCTGCAAATTAATACTAGTGGAATTAATTGAAAAATTGAGAAGAAAATTTAACATTTATTTATAAATTTTCTATACATTGGAATTGTACACATTTAGGGTGACAGTCCCGGCAATGATGTAGACGTTTTGCCATTAATGTGATACATCTGTATCAACAAAAAGAGAGTAGCTTAAATTAGTCCTTATATACATTGAAGGTAACCTAACTCCTAGCAGTGCGGCCAACATGCTCGGCAATGGTCACTCCACAACGCTATAAATAAATGATGGTAATTGATGGTAAATGTCTCAGCCCGTAGCGTACAGAGAAACAATGGTCACTCCAATACACTAAATAAGATGTTACAGGTCTCAGCCCCTAGTGTAGAAATAGAACTCCCTACACTGTAAATAAGATGTTAATGTCCCAGTCCTAAGAGTGTGGAGTACCACCAATGCATCACAAGCCAGCCACACCACTACCCCATACAGGTGTCCATACATCCATCCAGTTGACTTAGAAGGCAAAGAGCAGCAGGAACGCCATCATGAGGCAGAAGAGACCCATAGCCTCAGACAGGGCGAACCCAAGGATAGCGTAAGAGAAGAGCTGCTGCTTGAGGGAGGGGTTACGGGCATATCCGATAACCAGAGAGCCGAACACTGAACCAATACCCGCCCCGGAGCCAGCAACACCAACAGTGGCTGCTCCAGCACCTATGAACTTAGCCGCAGAATCAATGTCCCGGGAGGTGGAGGAGGTCTGGAGGCTGCGGGTCAGGGGAGCCACTGCTAGGGGGCGGGAGGCGATCTGGCTCCTCAGCTGCAACAAAATGGTATATTGTAAAATTGGAGTACTCGTCTACAGGTGGAAACTTTATGATAGTATGTACGGAGACACATACCCAATTTGTTCACTCTTCTATTCACTAGCATTCCTATTAATTACCACTTCTCTTGCCTGATGTATAGTCATTCCTCCATCTTCCAACGCTAGTCCTACAGTTTCTTTATCTCAATGGAGGTCTACCTACCCCACTAACTCTCCTTGTAGACTCACATTCTCTTTGTAAGCCTTTCATCTTCTATTCGCTTATCAAGTTCATACCAGCACAGCACCCTTCGATCCACTCTAGCCGACAAATGTTCCTGCTTCCCCACTTTGCAATCTTAATTCCTCAATCTGTCAAGAGTCCCTCCACACATACTCCTCGTGCAGCTCATCTCCATCACATCCAACTTTCTTCTCTCCCTTTTCTTCAGAGCCCATGTTTCAGTTTTTACAACTATTATAATTTAAAACTTGCAAAATAAACAAACCAAAACTGGGACGACACAAGATTAATGCAAAAGAACTAATCAAAATTGCTGTGGAAACAAAGCTTAATAAAATGAAATTTTGAAATAAAAGAACCACATAGGGTGTACATTACTACATGAGCAAGTCAATCGGATTCCCAAGCAAACTGATCGTACATATAACAATGCACCATCGTCATGTTCAAGGAATTAGTTAATTTGGGAAATCCGGGATGTTCTGGTACATTACACTTAACTTTCTTTCCAAAATGTCTCCCCTTCCACATACTTCCCATTGCTCCAAAAACTTTCCTTCCTTCACATTTTTCTTTATACAAAACTATAATCCGATAGAAATTATAGCAACTAGGTACCGGTACTGATTGGATCAGATATGCAACAGCATTGGCAACAGCAACTGGCATTGCCAAGGGAATGATAATGTTTTGGAATCAGGAATAAGGAAATTTACCATCCCACCTCTACACAGCAGGGGAGCTTTGGGCACACCAAGGGACCCCTGGTTGACATATATGGATCCTAATCTCTTTAAACATTAAACCAGAATATGAGAAACAAGAAACTTTATTAATGTGCCAACGCTAAGTCTTCAGAAGAGAAAGAGCCCCATACGGTGCCAGGTCAGCCATGGTTTACGGGGGGAGAGAGCTGCTCCCCCGAACTGTCTGGTTCATCAAGCACTGGCAACAAACACTCGGGAGAGCAGCTCTCACAAAGGCCGTTGACCAACTGCCAAACCTCCATAAGGTAATGTAATAGGGTAGTGCAAGTCATTTCAAAATAGAAAAGCAATCTCTGAGCAAGACATTGAATGTACGGTAAAGTAGATAAATATTTCCGTTTAGTAATTTATCTATACCATATGTTCCACATGGCCAAACCATCTCAAGGTGTTCCTTTTCACACTTTCCAGCACATCCATTTAGTCTATCCCTTTAACTCCACACGCACTTTTCTTTGGTGGTACCGGTACTATATAGGCTAGTAAAATTTAAGCTTCAGTATTAGTAGGCCTAGTGCTAAAAACTGGTCAAAATGCAATCCCAATGATAATTAAATCTTTAACGGCACCATTAGAAACAATTGATCAGGGACAATAGGTATGTATAGAATCACAATATTCTAAATAGGCCTATTGTGCCCATGGAGAACGTGCAATATTAATAACTTTAAGGCATACAATAGTCATGTTTACAATACATAGGTCGTGCGATGGCGTTAAGTTCCCGAAGATTTTTACCTTTTTTCTGTTATTAGCCCCCTGCTGGTAAAGAAACTACCGCACAAAAACAAACGCAATATCGACAACTTTCCTTAGTAGCCTAAAGGTTGTGGTAATGTGCTGGCAACCTTTATGCTTGGGGTAATGTTCCCAAGATGTAATTTATCTACTTTTTTTGCTAAATTACCCCACGGCCAGCTGTTATTTGCTTTGCCCCCTGCTGGCAATAAACATAAGGGTAAAATTTACATATGGTCCCGTTAAAATATCCTCCAGTAACCTATTAACCCGTGGAGCCCCGGCTAGTTTTGTAATGTTTGCGAACCAGAACCCGGCCGGTTTTCAAAAAATGGTTTTATTCCAGAAACAATAGCGAATGGGTTAGGAATAAAGGAAAAACCATGAAAAACCGCTCAAAAAGCTTAAAAAATGGTCCTACAGAGCCCCCGAAAACGGATTTTACAAGAGTAAAAAATTGAAGGCAATTATCCCAAAAAAACAGGTTATCGCGCGCACGCACGTTGACTTTGAGCGTTTTCAACCATCGGCACGGTTGCGTGGGATACATACACAGTTCCCATACAAATCTGAGCCCTCTTGAGTGGCTACACCTGAGGTTACGGTCGGTGCAATTAGGGTGACGCGTCAGGCGCGTCTCTGGGGCTGTGCGTTACATACATCGCCGACGCGTCAGACGCGTCGCTGGGGCTGTACGGGTTAAAAACTGTTCAGGGGACTGGTTAGAACTTTTAGGATGTTTAATTGAAGGTCAGAAATCGGTGTTTACCGAGAAATAAGTCTTAAAATGCGCTATGTTTTACGGGAGGGTCTGTACACCACCACATGCGCGCGGCCCCGCCCACTGCCCGAAATGTACAAATAGGCTATTATATTAGATTAACCTAACTTAACCCTAATAATAAAATATAACCTAACATTACATGGGAAATAGAGGGCAGGGACCCTGGGTGACCCATAGCGCATTTTAAGAAATTTCTCAGTAATACCGATTTCCGACATTCAATTAAACATCCTAAAAGTTCTAACCAGTCCCCTGAACAGTTTTTAATAGGTTAGGCTAGTAGCCTACTTGAGGATATTTTAACGGGACCATAGGTAAACATTTATCACAGATTATCTTGCTTGATGGCATAGGCCTAGCCTAGGCTATACAATGCAGATATCTAGCACATGTAAATCTTAAATAGGCCTAGGCTAGACCTAATTCCAAGCAAGTGCAATTTGCCAGGTAAATTATATAAAATTAGGCCAAGGCTAGGCCTAGCTTACACATTACCATTAAAGATCGGGCTTAAACCAATTAGCATCGATTGTTAGGATTCCGAACCAACCATAACCATTAGCTGGAAATCACCGCAATCAATAATCAAGAATTGACATTTAAATATGCGCTAGGCCGATACCAATTACCACTCATTTACCCATTAAACCCGGTTATTGGTTCAATACTACTAGCCTACATTCACCGGTAAAGCGTCCATGGGTTGGTTCACTTGGCTACCGGCAGACGATTCCTGACCAATAACTTTCTCACAGGTTACCGTGTGATGTTTACGTAACGGGTGACTGCCGGCAACCCAGATCCCACACCCATAGGCACTTTAAACATCAATATATACAACACATCTCCCTCTCTTCTACTCACAGCAACGGTCCGGATGGAGGGGAGGGTGAGCCTGGCAGCGTACATGATGGTGGCTGAGTGGTGGATCTGGAAAATATACAAGAACAACCGGTTAGCAACATCGGGGCCGCCATTTGCAGCTGATCCTCCAACCGGCAGTCGAAGGCAACAGATTTCAATCACTAATTTCTACTATAAACCCCAAACTTACGGTAATATATAGTATATCCACGGATGCTAGGAGCCTTAAAGTATATCACATCACAACTGTTAACGTGTATCTAGTTATACGAGCCCTATATAGCCGGTGTAAAAGGAATGTAGACAGACCTTGGTGCGGAACTGCTCACTGTAGGACGAGGAGGACAGGAGTGGACTCAGTGGAGTGACGATCAGCCGGGCGCCTTCTGCTACTCATCACACGCATGCGCAACACGACATCTCATCTTTGTGTATCAGGTTTTCCTGCATATATCGTTCAACAGTTCAATTTTACACGTCCCTACCGTCTAGACAAACAATACGCATTATATTGATAGCATAGTAAGGTAGTTTCCTAGTAGATAAAGCGTAATTCACGACATGAGTTATTTTTGTAATACGACATCCCACCATACCTATTCAATAACCAAATAAATACCGTATTATACATTTTTAATTGTGTTTAGACAAACAATGCGCATTTGTTTGATGGTAGATTACAGTTGTTTCTTTGTGGTAAATGGTAATTCATGCCACGTCGAGTTATGCGCATGCGTCAAAATCAGCTGATTGAAACACGACATCTCGTGGATAGTAACCCGCTTGATTTGAATGAAGATTCGAACTAAAGAGCTCGCATCATTCATAATTCACTAATAGCGACGAAACCCACTAATCCGAAAACGATGCTAAATGTCCACTCTATCCTCACTTCACGTAACAGTTATATTAAATAGCTATATAATTGTAAGGTATATAATTATAGGCCTACTTGTATCACTCTAGCAGATGACATAATACGTGTTATAATTATAGCACCTGCCGGGGGTTCCCTCCTCTCCACCGGCTTCATTATGTAATGTGACACTTGACGTGTACCGGCAGGTTTAAGGGGAGATGGCTCGTTTTTCGGGTCCCCCTTCTTCCTAATGTTTACCCCCTTAGCCCATTAGTTTGGCGATCTTTAGACCTTTAGCCCCATTTGTTGTCCATATTAAGACCTTTCGTCCAATTTAGGTGTCGATTTTTGTCCTGGCGAACGATAGTGAGCCTGTAATTGAGGAAGAACCGGCCTTCGGCCGGGAAAATGTTCTACCGAAACATTTACAAATTAATCTAGAAGGGGGATCTAATGCATATTTTGTTTATAAGTTTCATGGAGGCCTAGCGAGGAAACTATAAACAAAAAATATGTATATATATATTTATATACAGTATATATTTTTTTGTATTACCTTTCATCCCATTTCTTTACTGGTATCAAGACCTTTCGTGCCATTTAGGTGTCGACTTTATCCTGGCGAGCAATAGCGACCCTGTAATTTTGAGAAGAACCGGCCTTCGGCCGGGCTATTTTTCTGTCGAAAAATGTACAAATATATCCTTAAGGGGGCTCTAGGTTTTTTTTTTTTTTTTTTAAATCATGATGGAGGTCTAGTGAGGAAACACACACACACACATAATTATATATATATATATATATATATATATATATATATATATATATATATATATACAATGCATCCCCGAATGTGATAATAGATGGCACCAATGTTTTATAATCTACCAACCTCCTGACAATTTTATTCAGCTTATGAAGGAAATGTTATTTAGTATAGTTTTAATTATATATACTATATAGGCCTATATATATATATATATATATATATATATATATATATTTTATTTTATTTTTTTTTTTTTTTATTTTTTTTTTTCTTTATTTTTTTTTTCCGTGTTTTTTTATTTTTTTTGCCCCTATGATTCGTAGAGATCCTTCCAAAGCTGAATACAATTGTCTAGTGTTAGCCAGAATAGCATGAAATGGAGATCAACGTGTTATTATATTTTGGATCGGTGTTTCAAACGATGGGTCGTTTTTTTCTGGGCTCCTTTCTCCCTCGTGTTTAGCCCCATTAGTGTTTAGATTTTAACACTTTTCGCCCCATTTCGTTGTCAATTTTAAGGCCTTTCAAGTAGGTGTCGATTTTTTCCTGGCGAGCGATAGCGAGCGAGCCTGTAATTTAGGAGGAGCCGGTTTTCTGCCGGGCCATTTTTTCTACCGAAAAATTTACAATTTTATCTTGAAGGGGGTGTTTATTTAAGCTTGTTGGAGGTCTAGAGAGGAAACTTAAAAAAATATAAATATATATAAATGAGCAAATAAATACGCCCCTTAAAACGCCCCTTAAATACGCCCCTTAAAACATTGTATCACCTCGTTTGCGTTCGATACAGATTCAAAGTTAGTTAGTTAGTTAATATAGATCTTCAGAGGCTATCAACCCTTCTGGATTATTAAGCCAGCACACTGTAAGTCAAGAATAACGTCAGGATTGGAGCCCCTCTGCGAGAACTCCAGTCCCCTGCCGTGCGTCGCCGTTTATGTTCACGATATATAATTATGATCCATAATACCCGTTTGAATCTGTATCGAACCCAAGCGAGATAAGCCAATGTGCTGTTGTATCCCAGAGGCTTCGCAACTAATTTGCTTTTAAGGAGATAGTGGCTGTTTGTTTGTTTTTTTTTGTTTTTTTTATTTAATTTCCTCGCTAGACCTCAATCAAGCTTAAACAAACATCCCCTAGACCCCCTTTCAAGATAAATTTGTAAATTTTTCGGTAGAAGAATGTCCCGGCCGAAGGCCGGTTCCTTCTAAAATTACAGGCTCGTTATCCCTCGTCAGGGAATAGTCGACACCTTTTAAATGTCAGGAGAGATCTCCGACCCTTTTTATTTGAATTCGTATTGGTGATTCGTTTTCAGTTGCTTCATACATTAGCTTCAAATTAGTGGTTCGTTTTCAGTTGCTTCATACGTTAGCTTCAAATTAGTGGTTCGTTTTCAGTTGCTTCATATGTTATAGCTTCAAATGTGAAAGATTATGAACTTTGTTGTGTTCAGTATCTCTGGAGTTTAGTGCAATAACACACGTGCTTGAGGATGGGCGTATTTATTTGAACATTTATGTATATTTTTACTATTTTGTTTTTAGTTTCCTCCCTAGACTTCCATCAAGCTTATAAAAACACTTGCCCAAGAACCTCCTTCTAGATAAATTTGAAATTTTTTCGATAGAAAAATGTACCGGCCCTTTGGCCGGTTCCTCTTAAATTACAGGCTCGCTATCGCTCGCCACGAACAAAATCGACACCTAAGTTACACGAAAAGTTTTAATGTTGAAAATGAAAAGGGACGAAAGGTCTTAAAATCGCCAAACTAATGGGCCGAACGTCTTAAAATCTTAAAACTAATGGGGTTAAACATGAGGAAGAAGGGGGACCAGAAAAACGACCCATCTCCCCTTAAGATTTAGCCCCTTGATGATGTCAAGGGACTAGTTCTCAAAATGGGGCTCTAGTCCTGTAAATATACTTGACTTGCAGTGTGCTGGCTTAGTAATCCAGAAGGGTTGATAGCCTCTGAAGTTCTATTTTAACTAACTAAATTCATGATGACAATTACCGACTATATAAAGTGATATCTGGAGGGATATTAAAACATGAACAAATTGCTCTTGCGTCATGTATTAAAATGTTTGACTTTTTTATTCACATAGATGAAATTTTCAAGAACTTCTATAGCAATTGCCCCTTTTCTGCCATCCGTTCTGTGCCCAAGCTGTTTGTCTATTTCTCATTTCTTCAATAAAACTCAGTTCAGTTTTAACAAGATCCACGCACTCTTGTCGATCGCCCCGTACTTTCAAGCGGTCGACTTGCTGCGGCCAGTCCATGTTGGAGGTAGCTATATTTTGTGTTTCATCACCCAACAAGCACCATTTTTCCAAGCGTCTCTTTGCTTGTCTTAGTTTTTGTAACTCCTCGGCCATCCTGCTTGCGCCAAACTGTTCAACGCGTTTCTGGAACAGGCGGGCGAAGAAGTCGTAGAGCTGTACGTCGGGATAGTTGAGGCGCAGTATGCCCTGCCTGATGCTGTCGGAGATACTGGTGCGGTATGATCCTGTATAGCGGGGAGACAAGTACTTATATATCAATAATTTGGTAATGTTACAATATATTTTTACATTTTACATTCATAAATAGTCCACTAATATACTAGATTAGGTTAGGTTAGGTTTTGGTTAGGTTAGGTTAAAGATATTGTTCAATGTTTCTTAGTAAATAGGCATCTTAAAACAGTTCTCCTCGCTACACAGGATCTTACCAAAAATGCAGTTCATGAAGGTTAGGTTAGGTTAAAGTATTGTTCAATGTTTCATAGTAAATAGGGATCTGAGAAAAAAAGTTCTACCCGCTACACAGGATCTTGTATGTGTATGTGTATGTATGTATGTATGTATTTACTCAGGCCTATTCCCCTTTTTTTTCTGGAGGTGGCCGACACAAGACAGAGCCTGAATAGGGAAAACGCAGCAGAAAACACAGGATCTTACCAGACAATTTATTAATGGAGAGATAGGCCACATCTTCGGTCCTCCAGCACAGTATATCTTTCAATAACACCAAAGACTCGTCGTAGCGTTCGGCCAACATAACCAAGTGGAAGGTCTGGTTGACGGTTTCCACGGCACGGCGCATGTCCTTCTCCGAGTAGTCCTCCGCGGTGCCGTAGCCGAGGTCGAAGAACATTTGGTGGATGCCTTGCCGCCCACCGAACCGCCATCTTACCACATTATTGTACGGTTGCTTAACGAACGATTCCAGCGGCATTTTGTAGAACTGTAGGAGGAAAGAATGGATAGGCTGAGATAGTTTTGAGAGTAATATGATGTTCTTAACCTCTTCTGTACCGGTGAAGTCCTTTTAACTTCACTCTGGCTACTATTAGACGATTGTATTCAGTTTAATAAGGGCCTCCAACAATTAACAGGCTTCGAACTATCTCCCTTAACCTCTTTTACTACCACAGTTCCTTCATAAACTGCACACAATCTTCTAAATATAGCTAGAATATAATGAAAAATACTGCAGGAGGAAAGAATGGATAGGCTGAGATAGTTTGGAGAGTAATGATGTCCTTTAATTTATGGGGAGATGGCCTGGTTTTCATGGACATCTTTCTCCCTCATGTTTATCCCCATTGGTTTTTAGATTTTAAGACGTTGAGCTTACTAGTTTGGCGATTGTAAGGGGAACCTCAAACTCAAACCATGGATATCCATTTTTTTTTTTTTTTTTTTTTTTTTTTTTTTTTACTTATAAGTTTCCTATGACACTCGTGGCAGGCATGACATTTCCACAGCTGACACCCTTATTTGTTCTAGAGTCCCCCTACTCCCCCGCCCCCTCCCACGGTCCGCCAATGGGACATATAATGGTGCCAACTCTATTTGTTTTATAATTAATTAATATTTATTTTCTCCAACCCACCAATTAATTTACAAATAAACTTAACTAATGAAATCAAAGAAAGTAATGAATACATGTGGTACTACAGTAACTCCAAGGACTCGAACCTAGGACGTAGGCTTGTGCAATAATCTTTAAACTGTCTTCGTGGTGCAGTGCATAGTGTGTTGATTTTCGGTGTGAGCATCCTGGGTTCGAATCCCCGGACTGCCACATGTGGTTGTTAATTTCATTAATCGATTTTAGGAGTAGAAGTAGAATTGGTTGGTGGAGAGAACATAATAATATTCACACCGAAATTCGGCACACTAACAAATATTTTAGTTAGCCAAATAACTTATTTTTCTTTCTAAGACGCGCAGAAAATTGCGGCTGAAATATTAAAATGGGTAACTGAAGTATTTCTCCCAAAATGACACGGAGCTCCTTTGTAACTGTAGTAAAGTATTATTGACGTTTTCTGAACAATTACGTTATTTCCACTTCTCTGACTGTCTGTGACCCTGATTACTGTGCGATTGCCTCCATTTTGTGCACAGAATTATACCAAGCATACATGAAACCTCTGTAGGACTTGGAATTTTTAGTTTTTAAGACGTTCGCCCCATTAGTTTGTCGATTTTAAGAATTTTCGCCCCATTTCAGATAATTTTAAAACCTTTCGTGCCATGTAGGTGTAGTTTTTTCTTGGCGAGTTATTGCAAGCCTGTAATTTAATAAGAGTGAGATGCGGCCTGACCAAAGCATCACCACTTCTGCCCTCACTTCAACCAACATAATCAACGACACCCCAGCAGCAGTGGAAAAAATTGGTTCCATCCGACACTTGTCAACACACACGATCGAGAACGTCAGGAATATATTCAAGTCACCCCTTTGTTCAACCACCGCAGAAAACACAATTTTAAGGCAGCCACTAGCCTACGTATCGAAAAAAACGCCCGGTTCTCCCATGACCGGGCAAACTACGATAAACCTGACCAGTTACCAATACGTGAGACCAGTTCAACGCAGATTACTACACCCCTGCAACACCCAGAGCCTGCAACCTTTCACACATCATCAACACCAACTGCCCCCCAGCTTACGGAATGACCAACCAGCCAATTAAGGAACGACCCCAAAGACAGAGAAAAAGGAGCCAAAGCACGGAACATGTGCGTCACCCCACCCCAGCCACTTCAACAACACTTTCACTCATTACAACCCCTGCACACCCCCCTTTACCAAACCCTTGCAAACCACGTAAGGCAATTGTGGCAAGACCCCGGGAAACTAGGCTATAACCGGCTCCTCCCAGGCTCCCAACAACCTAGAACACCTCCAAATCAATCCTGTAATAAACCACGCCCCCAAAAGTAGTCACAACAAGAAAGATGCTACCAGCAATATCTTCACACCCACAACAGCTAGGGACGCCCAACACAGTTCTACATCACCGCGACTACAAGGGCTACCCAAAAAGATAGCTGCCACCCCTGCTGCCCCTTCTACTCCTGCAGGAGACAAAACCTCTATCTACGTGCCCTTGCTGCCCCGAACCAACTCCAGCATGACAATGCAGCCGAAAGAGACACTACCCACGCTGGCCAAACCTAAGGCAAGCAATCAGCCTGCTGGCTTGAGACAAATATTTGAATTCTGTAAAGGCTATCCTAAGGATGAAAGGAAAGAGGATGCAAAGGCTTGTCATCGTACACAACTAGCTAGGGTCATTACCTAAACGAGACCAGTTGTTATAGGAAACTCTGAATGGGCCTAACCTAGTTGTTGTTCAATACAATCCGGAAGTAACTGAGGCTTGTCATCTCACACAATCTGGGTCATTATCTAAAGGAGACCAGGTGCCGGGAACTCTTAATGGGCCAGGCCAGATTGTAGTGGAATATAATCCACAGGTCCTTCAGGACTCAGGAAAGTACTTACAATCCAAGCGACCACGGTTATCTCTGAAAGGGAATCGTGCACGGGAGGATTCAGGGAAAAACCCATAGGTCCTTCAGGACTCAGGAAAGTACTTACAATCCAAGTGACCACGTTTATCTCTGAAAGGGGATCGTGCACTGGAGGATTCAGGGAAAACCAGAGTTCGAGTTGTTCCTCATGCAGATCCTTCGGGAATCTCTGATGAACAATTATCACCTAAACAGGAACACCTAAGACAAATAATATCGTCTTCCCCTTGTTCACCTCTAGCAGGTACATCAGCTAAAGAACAGCATGAGGAAGATAATATTCAAGTCGCCTTACCCAACCTACCCAATACCCCGGGCAAATCTATTGAGATTCCCAGGGCCAGAGAAAGGAGTTCTGTTCCCGAGGCCAGTGTGCGTGTCTGCCGAGTGGACCAAAAGGAGAGGAGCCGAGTCCAGAGACGAGAGGAACTGAACCTGGAGTTGTTTGGCCCCGAGTAGGATCTTCGTGACCATGTTGACCTACAGTGCCCCAAGTCTTCAGCCAGTGTTCTTCCCCGTGATTCCAGAGCCTCCTTTAAGTAAAACTCTTTTCGTAGTGGTAATGTGAAGGGTGAAAGTCTCAGGGGTACCGAGTGTCTTCATAATATTAACGTAACTAGAGAAGCCTTTCTTCTCTCTTCTGATTTATCCTGTGATCCCGTTTTAGGGAAACAGTAGGCCTACACTACTATCCCCGGGTATCGATATATATACTTTCTCGAGTCGTCGGATTCCCGTGGCTCGCCATAGAGAAAATATACATACCGGATGCCCTAGTGAATTTAAATACAACACCTCTACATGTAATTGATATAACTCGCTAAGCACCTGAGATTACTCGTCTATGTCGCCAGGTTCATAATTAAAATCAGTGAGCGTTTGCCAAGCAGAGTTGAGTGCTTCAATATCAGTGATTCTATGCTATGATTTAAATCTATGTTGTGCTAACGTAATTGAATCTTTGTAGTTATTTGATATCCATCTGTTGTCTATTCTTTGTCGGTGAATTATGATCACCAGTGTTCATCTTTGATGTTTTAGATCGTTCTTGTGTTTGCGCTGTATCAATGTCTACAGCTCCAATTTCCTTAACCCTTTGAGTACCAGCGACGTGTGATATAATTTATTCTAGCTATATTTAGACAGTTTTGTGCAGCTTAAGAAGGATCTGTGGTAGTAAAAAGGGATAATTAAGATAGTTCGAAGCCCTTTATTGCTGGAGGCCCTTCTTCAACTTGATAAAATTGTCTAAATAGAGCTAGAATAAAACTACAAAAACGTCGCCGGTACAGAAGGGGTTATAGAACGAAACTCGCAAGTGGTCTATTACGTCGTCTGGCAAAAATAAAAAAATATATATAATCTCCCCCTTTACCTTCTCTAGTTCGTAGTAGTCCCATATAGAGAGGAACTGGTCGACTGGGTTCCTCATGATCGTCACCCATACTGCATCCTGCATCATCACCTGGAAACATAACGACACGTACAGTATATAGACACACAGCAAAGCCACTCCAACAGCTTCCTCTCTCTCTTCAACAGACTAATAACACACACAACAAAGCCACTCCAACAGTTCTCTCTCATGATCGTCACCCATACTGCCTCCTAGCTGCTTCATCACCTGGAAACAACACATACAGTATAATATTTTAAGCTATTAACACACACACACACACAACAAAGCCACTCCAACAGCTTCCTCTCTCTCCCTCTAGAACAGACTAAGACCACACACAACAAAGCCACTCCAACAGCTTCCTCTCATGATCGTCACCCATACTGCCTCCTTCTTCATCACCTTTAAACACAACACATACAGTATAATATTATAAACTATTAACAAACACACAAGAAAGCCACTCCAACAGCTCCCTCTCTCTCCAGCAGACTAATAAACACATACAACAAAGCCACTCCAACAGCTTCCTCTCTCTCTCTCCAACACCCCTTCTCCCCTCTGAACACTCTTCGAAAAGTGGATACAAGATGCCGTTGTAATGGCTTTTCCCTCAATACTTCACCTGACCTGACGTGTACACTCTCAGTCAGCACTCGGGGCCTTAACCCCTTCTGTACCGGCGACGTCTTTTTCATTATTGCTTGCTATATTAAGACTATTTTGTGCAGTTTACGAGGCATCTGTGGTAGTAAAAATAGTTAGGTGCGATTGTTCGAAACCTGTTGATTGCTGGAGGTCCTTTTTAAGCTGAATACAATCGCATACTAATAGCCAAAATAAAATAAGAAAGACATTGCGGTACAGAAGGGGTTAATGGGAGGGTTTGGGGGTTTCTGGACCCCCTTTCTCCCTCATGTTTAGCCCCATTAGCTATGACATTTTAAGATGTTCGCTCCATTAAACTCCGTCTAATTTATGAAGGCCGATCGGGTGTTGTCTGCCTGGGGCAGGAGGGTCTTGGGGGTATTTTTTAAAGCTTGATGGAGGTCTAGGGAGGAAACTAGAAAAAGAAAAAAAGTATTTACAAAATATAAATAAAAATCTCCCTTAATTGTAAACAAATTATATACATAATAATATTGTATATGTGTTCTAATATGAATAGATAAACCTTCTAACACTGTTCATATGCACTGTTTTTTATAATTAAGCATTTAAGTTGTATGGTGTATGAAATGCTGGGTGTGAAGGGAATTTAACCCTCCCAAAATTCCCCAGGCCTGGCACAGTCTCGAACCCTGGTCAGTAGGCATGCCAGATTCGTGCGTTACCACTGTACTGCCTTGGACGTACAATAGAATAGTAATCTTAGTTCTTGAAAGAACCAGGTGATGTCTCGTGGTAGCTGATCATGTGGTGGGTTTAACTCCACCAACGACTATTTTACGGTTTTCCAGACATATGTCAACTGTGGTAGTTTTGTGGTTGCGGGATTTTTGCGGGTACAGGGTATTACAGTGTATATTCTATTGTATAACCGTCTTAGAAACCCCCATACTTTATGTTGAAATGAAATGAAACAAAGAAAGTCTATTTACCTTTTGTAGATGTAGAATGTTAAGTCTGGTGTGTATAAGCATCATGTTGTAAGTTTGGTTTGGTGTTCGTAGAGTTTTGGGCACCATGTGTGATCTGAAGGGTGTAGGGGAGCCGAGGTAGTTCTCCTTCAACGGTAACACTAGGCTTAGACAGTGCGCCTTACTATACCTGGAACAAACGGTAATAATGTTATACCAGGTTTTTACTGGGGTTGTATTGATTAATTAGGTAGGTTCTTACTTGACTGGGGAAAAGGAGACCAGCACAAACACAAGCACGAAGGCAATAAAGGATAATATAACACAGAGTACAAACATAGATTATTCTTATATGACAATAACATATGATTAGAGGTACAATGTTACTTCAGACATGGATAGGTAATTATATAACAGCACGATCGAGGTGTCTCAAGGGGAAGATCTTTGGCAGGTTTTGACAGTCTTTAAAGATATAGCTGCGTTGTTTTCCTGATGACGTCCTGTTCCGTGGTGGTGGTCCTGCCGTGTGACGGTTGCAGAGTTGGCAAAGACTTCCTTTGGGTCTTCTGAAGATCTGCGGGGTTGAGGTCTTATACGAATAAGAGCAGTTTCACCAGTGTCTTATGCTATCATATCGTAGGACTTAAGTAGGGAGTCGTTTCACCAGTGTCTTAATTACGCCTCCACTATGAGTCCTTGACCTTGATTTCCTAAAGGAATCTCTGAAAGAACTTTGATGTTAAATCTTGGGTTTATACGAGTAGGCCTACGAGCCGTTTCACCATTGTCTTACGTTCTCGTATCGCAGGAATTTAAGTAGGGAGTTGTTTCACCAGTGTCTTACACCCTCCACTACGAGTCATGATTGAGGAGGAAGCCGTTTCACCAGTGTCTTACGCTCTCCCAACCAGCCTTACAATTTTTGTAGGTTTACTAGAACTAGAGCGCTTGTCGGTACTGCATACTCTAATTATAGTAAATCCTGTACCAAGGCAATGTAAAGATGTTGGGTGGTCACCAGTGTGGCCCAACAAGGATACTAGCAAATCCAAAGTACCTTCGAGAAATGCGTCGAGTAGTTCCACCAGTGTCTTACTCCCTCAAGGCAATTTCTCGGTTAATAGTCCCAAGTCTTCTGATAGCATACTATTCCTACCGGTGTGGTAATAGTATCTATCCAACTCTGCTGATGATGAGGTAGGCTGAGATGGTCTTACCACTTTCGTCATTCTCCTTGGTAGGGTATTTCACGGCTAGATGGGCGGCTGTGTGTGGAGGAGGGTCTGGGCCGGCTGCGGTAGCCCTTCTGGAAATCCGCACCACGGTAGTGGTGCATCTCAGAGTAAGAAGGGCGTTTGGTGTGTTGGTCTATATGCACGTTTTTCTCATCACAACGTCTTGAGAGGTTATCTTTGTTTGGTGTATAATCAGTAGGTACCAGCCTCCAGAGATGCTAGGTCTCATTGGCTTGAAGTAGGTCAGCCCAGACAGGGGCCTATATTTGAACTTCACAAAAGAGCAAAGGCTAGGACCAAATATGCCATTAGATTTATTAAGCAAAATGAAAACCAATTAAGGAAGGAAGCCCTTGCAAAGAGTCTGGCAGAAAAGGATACTAACTGTTTTTGGAAGGCCATCAGATCCATGCAAAATTGTAACACACCATTACCTGTCAGTGTTGAGGGGGTTACGGGTGAAGAGAACATTGCTGACTTATGGAAAACTCATTTTAAGGAACTACTTAACAGTGTAAACCAAAGGTCTACTAATGGTGCAATTCAATATGTGAAAGATAGTAATTATGAAGACATTAAAGTGCTGAAAGTGATCTTGAGAATGCCATAAGAAAACTTAACCTAAACAAAGCTTGTGGGCTGGATGGTATATATGCAGAACATCTTAAATATGCAGATAAGTTGTTAATAGATAAACTTAGTTCTTGCATCACCAGTCTATTTACGCATGGGTTCCTGCCGGAGTCTATGATATCCGTAATACTTGTTCCTGTCATTAAAGATAAATCAGGTAAAATTACAGCTAAAGACAACTACCGCCCAGTAGCACTTGCTAGTGTGGTGAGTAAGGTAGTTGAAATGATAATGCTAGAAAGAATGTCTGCATATATTGTCACCAGCAGCAATCAGTTTGGCTTTAAGAAAAATCACGGCACAGACCAATGCATATATGTGCTGAAAGAAGTGATTGATACATACAACAAACTAAATAGCTCAATTTTTTTTTTTTTTTTTTTTTATGCAAGTAAGGCTTTTGATAGGGTGTGTCACAAAACCTTATTTGAAAAATTAGTTAACAGGGGAGTGCCTAGCTATATTGTTAGGATGCTTATTTTCTGGTATGCTAATCAAAAAATGTGTGTAAGATGGGGCAACATCCTGTCAGGCTCTTTCGCCGTAACCAATGGTGTTAGGCAGGGGGGGATATTGTCTCCGTATCTTTTCAACGTCTACATGGATGATCTTAGTCTGGAGCTGAACAAGACTCGCACTGGGTGCTGTATTGGCAGCACCATTGTAAATCATCTCATGTATGCTGATGACCTAGCCTTAATCGCGCCCTCTGGAGCAGGACTGGATAAATTATTAAGAGTATGTGAAAAATTTGGAATCGAACATTCAGTCAAATTTAATCCTATAAAGAGCAATATCATAATATTTAAATCTAACCTTCTATTGAAATCAAAGCTACCTAAATTCCATTTGTATGAAGAAATTATAGAAGAAGTAAGTAAAGTAAAGTATCTAGGACACTATATTTCAAGTGATCGCTCAGATGATGAGGATATGGGTCGTCAGCGAAGGCAACTTTACATGCAGGGAAATTCAATATTAAGAAAATTTCATATGTGCACATGGGATACAAAAATAACATTGTTCAACTCCTACTGCTCACCAATGTATACAGCACAACTATGGTGGAACTATAAGAAAATGACAGTGAATAGACTAAGTATCTCATATCACAATATCATGAAAATGTTTCTGGGGCTCTCAAAATATGAGAGTACAAGTACGCTATGTGCCTATATGAACTTACACTGTTACAAATCACTCATTAGAAAGCTAACATATAAATTCATTCAGCGCCTTAACACTTCTGAGAACAGTATCATTAAAATGCTACAAACTCCAAGCATAGTGTACACCTCTAGGATCCAGGCACACTGGAGGAAGTTGCTCTATATTTAATCTTAAGTAATGATTTCAGGTCTGCTACTCTACAGAATTAGCATACCGGTACTGAACCTCATAGTGCAGTACAGTACCGATATTCCTATACTGTACTGTAGCAACATACTGTACCGGAAGCTAAATGATGTGAGGCATGGTACTGTACACAATTAGGACAGTGGTTTTGGTAACACAGTAGTTTGATGACCACTGTTTTTGGTTGAGGCAGTGCTGTGAACTACATGATAGCAAGCTGGGTATTATTTAATTTCTTTTTATTTTATGTAGCCTATGTACAGTAGCTTATATATATTTATATATATTTATGTTACTGTAAGGTATATATGGACCCCAGTATGGTCCCCTCTGTACTGTGTGAGTCTGAAATAAAGTATTATTATTATTATTATTATTATGTTCTTTCCTGGCGTCGGGGGAGGTGCCTGGGTGATGCAGGCGTCCCGAGCGAAGCGTGGTGGGGAGTCGCTTGTGCCCTCTTGTCTTGGTGGCGTGATGGCAGTGGTTGTTGGTGCGTGCGGGGCCATTTAGGACATGAGACTGTAATCACATTCTCTGTGGACAAAACGGTCTTTAAACTTGTATGTAGGCTATGTATGTAGGCCCTTGTAGGCCCTATGTATGTATATTATTTTTTCATTTTCCTCCCTAGACCTCCATTACCTGAGAAACAGATTATCCGAGGAAAAGATTACCTGAGAAAAAGATTACCTGAGAAAAAGATTACCTGAGAAAAAGATTACCTGAGAAAAAGATTAGCCTACCTGAGAAAAAAATTACCTGAGAAAAAGATTACCTACAAGATTACCCAAGAAAAAAATTACCTGAGAAAAATCCGCTGGGTTGTGGAAGAGCCACACTTATGCATCTTGAGAAACATGACGTCGGTTCTGGATTTACAGCGCGGTTCATCTCCGTTGGGGTTTGGATCCGCTGAGACGGAAGCATTAGGTACTAGGGTCTCCAAAACAATGGCTGGTACCCTATATAGGAGGAGATAAAGGATACCATTAGACGATTTTATTCAATTTGGCAAAGTTCTGTTGGTGTTAATGGGGTAGTGGTTGGTTGGTTTGGTCTATTTGCCTATTTAGTCATTCATATTTAAGTTTCCTCACTAGACTTCCATCAAGCTTAAACAAAACAAAAAACCCTAGAGCCCCCTTCAAGATAAATTTGTACATTGTTCGGTACCCTAGGAGGACAAAAAGCATACCAATAGACGATTGTATTCAGTTTGGAAAGGTTCTGTGGGAGTTTAATGGTTGCAACAGAACTTGAACTCACTAAATAATTTAAGGAGGGATGGGCGCATTTATTTGCTAATTTATGTATCTTTTTCATAGTTTTTAGTTTCCTCTCCAGACCTCCATCAAGCTTCAAAGAACATCCTTTAGATCCCCCTTTGGGATAAATTTGTAAATTTTTCGGTAGAAAAATGCCCCGGCCGAAGGCCAGTTCCTCCTACAATACAGGCTCGCTATCGCTCGCCAGGAAAAACATTGACACCTATATGGCACGAAAGGTACGAATATTGACGAAGAAATGGGGTGAAAGGTCTTAAAATTGCCAAACTAATGATCTTAAAGTCATGAAGAGGAAAGGGGACCAGAAAAACGACCCATCTCCTCTTAATTACAAAACTAATTGAGGATATTAACAGTTTCAGCATTTAGTTCATATATCTCTCAGATCTGAGCGTATACCGTAGTAGTTTCAGTAACATATATCAACACCCATATATGTGGTGGATTGTGTTCTTATATTGCGTTGTTTCCACATAGCGATTTTGATTAGTAGTTTTGCCTTTTTACTGCGTTCGTCCAAGTTTTGGTTTGTTCATTTTGCAAGTTTTACATTATAATTATGCGTGCTAATTATTGAACGGCACCAATCTTTTATCTCGTTCGGTACCGGTACCGTCTTTTAAACTTTATTCTGGCTTCCATTATACGATTTTGTTTAGATTAAAAAGGGCGTCCAGCAATTAACAGGCTTCTTCAATGATTAAGAATATGCTTATTGGGTGTAATCAACGAGTAGTAATAAATGGTAAAGCCTCAGACTGGAGAAATGTCACAAGTGGTGTACCCCAGGGATCAGTGCGCGGACATGTTCTTTTCTATATTCACTTCAATGACATCGATGACAATCTTTCTTGTACAATTTCAAAGTTTGCAGACGATACCAAATTAGCGAACATAGTAGTATCTCCCTTGTATGTTCAACAGATCCGAAGTTATTTAGATAAATTAGCAAATTGGGCACAAACCTGGCAAATTAATTTCAATACTGATAAATGTAAAGTACTATAGTCCATCTATTAGAAATAGGCCAAAAATCATAACTCCTAACCTCTGTAACTTAAAAAGGGCTAGAGTAAATGGGCTGCAAATTTCCACACTTATGCCCTGACAAAGTCTTGTCCAGTTAATTAAGGGAGCTCACCTCACTTTTTTTCTCTTTCTCTCCCTCTCTCTTTGGCTTGTATCCATTCGGCCCCATTCAGCCTACTGTTTTAAGACGTTTACCCCCATCCAGGTGTCAATATTTTCCTGGCGAGTGGTAGCGGGCCAGCATATACAGTATATATTTTTGTTTTGACAGCAAGCTAAACTTTTAAATTTTTCGATAGAAAAATGTCTCTGGCGAAGCCGGATTTCTCCATATAATGCTGGCTCGCTATCGCTCGCCAGGAAGAAATTGACACCTGGATGGGGATAAACGTCTTAAAACACTTGGGTGAATGGGGCCGAATGGATACAAGCCAGGGAAAGAGAGAAAAGGATTTTAATTTAATGTCGCTCTCTCTCTTCTTATTATATAAGTATTTCTGATATTTTGTATCACTTTTAACTATAATGTGATTTTATTTCCTGAATCTTCATTGATTCTAATATATTATACACTTATATATATATATATTTGTTTTTGTTTTTTGTTTTTTTAAGAGACAATGAACGGAGGAAGGAAAAACACAGATAAAACAAAAAGGTCCATGTGCCTAAAGGCATCCTCCATTCATAAAATGTTTGTAACAACTGGATTTAAACATTTGTAGATTGTAAGTTTGTGGAAAGCAATTCGAGGGAAGTGAATTCCAAAGAGTAGTAGCTCTGGGGATAAATGAATTCTGATAAGCAGAAGTTCTGCATTGTGGAGGAGAAAGTGTAAATTCATGGGCGCTCTCAGCTGCCCTAGTTCTACGGGGAAAGATGTGGAGAGGCGGCACAATTGAAGGAAGTTCCTCGGAACAATTGCTGTGAAAATATCTGTAGAATAATGCAAGGGATGCAACGTTTCTTCGTATGGATAATGTAGGAAGGTCCTGTGTGATTGCAGGGTTATTGATTAATCTAATAGCTTTATTTTGAATTTTGTCCAACTGCCTCAATGCAACCACTCCACTTCCACCCCACAGAGGTGAACAGTAATCCATCTGAGAACGCACATGACTTTTATATATTACGGCCAACTGCTCGCCAGTGAAGAATTCTCGAACTCTGTACAGGAGTCCCAGTTTTTTAGAGGCATTCTTAGCAATGCTTCTAACATAATGTGTCCAGCTCAAGTTAGTAGTTAATGTTACACCGAGAATGTCAATACTAGGGGAAGTGGGAATATTTACATCATTAAAAAATATATGGGAGTCAGTGAGATTCTGTCGGTTAGAAAATTGAATGTACTTGGTTTTCTGTGCATTAAAGGAAACTAGATTCTTTTGTCCCCATTCATTAATTTTAGAAAGGTCCTGGTTCAGAGAAATTGCAGTGTTTATTTTTGAATCTATAAGATCGGGTTGAGTGAAAGAATTGGTAAATGTGAAGGAACTGTGGAGTGTTGAGTCATCTGCGTAGGAATGTATTGGATTATGAGTGGTAGATATGAGATCATTGATATGAATGAGGAACAGAGTTGGGGCCAAAACTGATCCCTGGGGAACACCAGCATTTATTGAGTGAAATTGTGAATAAAGGCCATCTACCATTACACATATTTTTCTGTTATGAAGATAAGAAGAAATTAGTGGAACTAATGATGCAAGGCCGTAGTGTGACATCTTCGACAATAAGGATTGATGCCAGACTCTATCAAATGCCTTTGATATATCCAGTGCTATTGTATGTGTTTCACCATGTTGGTCTATAGCTTGGTTGATTTGATGTGTAAGAAGGCAAAGAATGTCTGCAGTTGATCGACATCGTCTAAAACCATATTGCCTATCACTGATTAATTTATTATTCTCAAGATGCTTAATTATGTGATTATTTAATATAATTTCAAAGACTTTACCAAGAGTGGAAGTTATAGCTATTGGTCTGTAGTTTGATGGATCTGAAGAGGCCCCCTTTTTAGGAACTGGATGGATGTTTGCTTCTTTCCAGGGTACTGGGAAGCATGAGGTATGAGTACACAGACGGAAACATTTTGCCAATACAGGAGCGAGCACCAAGGAGCAATTCTTAAGTACTATTGGAGGAATTTCATCTGGACCAGGAGCCTTATCTACTGAGAGATTCTTCAAAATAGTTTTGACATGTCTGGTGTGGATATTAAGTGAGGGAATTTCAGGCGAATTAAAATTAAGTACAGGGACATCTTGATTTATTTCATCTAAGGTTGAGTTCGTGGAGAAAATATCCGCAAGAAGGTTAGCTTTACCTCGTGGGTCACTTACAAGATTGCCAGTCGGAGATTTTAATGGTGGAATGGATGAAGCAGTAGTGAAGTTGGATTTAAATGAGTTAAGAGTAGACCAAAATATTTTGTTATCATTTGGATTATTTAGAAGTTTATTTGCCTGCTTGTGGAGAAAGTTTGATTTAGTTAGGTTTAATACAGTTTTGGCATGATTTCTGATGTTTCTAAAGTAATTAAAGGCTTCATGTGTTTTTGATCTTGTGTATGCATTGTAGGCTATTGCTTTTTGTTCAGTTACTCTAGCACAATTATGGTCAAACCATTTAGGTGAATTAGATCTTTTACTGTACTTTTGATGAGGAATAAAAGTTTCCATTCCAATTTTTACAAAATCTTGTATGTGGCTCAAGGTGGAGTGTGCATCATTATAAAATAAAGAGGTCCAGGGAATATCAATAATACAGAAACCTTGAAGACCCTCCCAGTCTGCCCTATCGTAATGCCATTTAGTCACCAAAACAGGTTCAGAGTGGGAAGGTGTGGTAGGTGATAGACAGGTTGCCTGTATCAGACAGTGATCAGAAGATCCAAGCGGGGACCTCACTGTAACATCATAATTTTCTGAATTGGTTGTTAAAAATAAGTCCAGTAGGTGGGAAAAAAAAAAAAAAAAATATATATATATATATATATTGAGAATATATCACAAATACACGTGAGCCACTAAATGTTTCTAGTCTCTCAGTGGGGATCGAACCATCGACCATCAGGATGATAGCCGACGCTTTAATCAATTACACCACGGCAGTCTAAAAGACACTCAGCCTTCTATCCTATTTATGTTAAGGAGAAGGGAAACCCTCTAGGCGAATATATTTCAATTCAAACCTAGCTGTAGGATCCATATTTCCAGAATACCATACACGGATTTTTGAGTGTCCCGACGCAACTCGGGTAGAAATTGATTTCATTTAATTCTAACCCACAAAGCATGAGAGTTACAAATATTGAGAATATATCACAAATACACGTGAGCCACTAAATGTTTCTAGTCTCTCAGTGGGGATCGAACCATCGACCATCAGGATGATAGCCGACGCTTTAATCAATTACACCACGGCAGTCTAAAAGACACTCAGCCTTCTATCCTATTTATGTTAGGGAGAAGGGAAACCCACTAGGCGAATATATTTCAATTCAAACCTAGCTGTAGGATCCATATTTCCAGAATACCATACACGGATTTTTGAGTTTTGAGTGTCGGGTAGAAATTGATTTCATTTAATATTAAATGAAATCAATTTCTACCCGAGTTGCGTCGGGACACTCAAAAATCCGTGTATGGTATTCTGGAAATATGGATCCTACAGCTAGGTTTGAATTGAAATATATTCGCCTAGTGGGTTTCCCTTCTCCCTAACATAAATAGGATAGAAGGCTGAGTGTCTTTTAGACTGCCGTGGTGTAATTGATTAAAGCGTCGGCTATCATCCTGATGGTCGATGGTTCGATCCCCACTGAGAGACTAGAAACATTTAGTGGCTCACGTGTATTTGTGATATATTCTCAATATTTGTAACTCTCATGCTTTGTGGGTTAGAATTAAATGAAATCAATTTCTACCCGAGTTGCGTCGGGACACTCAAAAATCCGTGTATGGTATTCTGGAAATATGGATCCTACAGCTAGGTTTGAATTGAAATATATTCGCCTAGTGGGTTTCCCTTCTCCCTAACATAAATAGGATAGAAGGCTGAGTGTCTTTTAGACTGCCGTGGTGTAATTGATTAAAGCGTCGGCTATCATCCTGATGGTCGATGGTTCGATCCCCACTGAGAGACTAGAAACATATATATATATATATATATATATATTTACAGTATATATATTAGTGTATAATATATTAGAATCAATGAAGATTCAGGAACTAAAATCACAATAGGCCTATAATTAAAAGTGATACAAAATATCAGAAATACTTATATATTAAGAAGAGAGAGAGCGACATTAAGTTCAAAAAATCAATATGTAGGCTATGCCTATGATGATTAGCACTGAAAATCAATTGAAAGATGAAACAGACATTACGTACTAATGACAAATGAACCGAATACCGCACTGAAAATGATAAAAATCACATTAACCCTCAAGCCGCGGGGCCCGACATACAGTATGTCGGCCGAGAGAATAATGGCCACCCCCGGGCGGGATTTTGAACACATTATCGGCTCTGAGAGAGAGTCCACGCGTTGGGAGGACGATAGCCGGGCTCTGACCGTTCGGTACGGACCCAGTGCCGCGACTGACACTACTCTGCAACATTCCACATCCACGGCCTCGCGAGACCAGGAAAAAACTTGGGAAATTACCGTATTTTAGGTAAAATGCCCCAGAACGAAAGGACCAGCCGACCGAGCCAGCCATTTCAGCCAGGCCCAAGCCCGCAGGGCTAAACAGCTCCAGGACACACCCATTTACCTTTTCTAAAACTGACCATTTTCCACACCTTACGTACACTAACCCCCTCGTGTCCTACACTCCTAACTACAAAGATGATGAACAGGAATATACATTCATATTAAAAACACCCATGCCTGTCCCGACGTTGAGCCAATGCCAACACATCAGACAGCCATAATTATATCTATGTATGTTCTTGCATCCGAGAAGTAGATGTTATATATCTTAGAAGTTAAAGCACCCACGCTGTCCCTAGATCTCTTATATCATTTTCCATGACGAGTATAGATATATGTAACCCGTGCTCAGTCGCCCCTTGCATTGCTCCTCTAGTAACTAAGTATTAATATTAACATTCCCTACATCTTGTCTTGCCAGACTAAGCTTCTGAAGACCCATCGCCCCATAAATCTATGTATGCAACCCTTAGGTTAAGTATTTTTATCCGCCATTGTGTTCACCTTTTTTCCATTTACTTTCCACAATTGTCATACGTCTTCCCCTTGCCTCCTTCGTATCCACAGTCCACACTACGCCAATTTACTTCGTGTCTTACACCTCTTACCCCAACCAGAGATTATATAAGATAACCTGGTTATCAGTATCTGTCATAAGTACCCCGAAACAATAACTAAGTACCCCTACGAACTGCCACTGTGGTTGGTATTTTATATTTAATAGAAAACGCAGTTCCCAGGGCCAACTAATAGTATCCATAACCCTCTGACTGATCACATAACTCTATCTTTTCCAGACTCATATACCACCCCATAGTTGCATTCCCCGGTAGCATTTGGCTAACGTATTCTACTGCCTTTTCAAACTTCCATATAAATTGTAGCCTAATGCCACCCCCACGCCCAGGGACCTTAGGGGCAAAATTTCCCTGTAGCCCTTGAACTCTCCCCCCCCTCTCATTAAGACACCCGCGCTTCTCGACTCTTGTCCGACCTAGCCTCTCTCTCATACCTCTTGAAGATCCTTGAATTGTCCGTTACTAACGCTCTCCAACCTTTTATATATATACTCCTATCCAGCCTACCTTCACTTAGTAGGCCAGAACAACATTAGAACTTTACTAGCCCCTTGCATGCCATCTATTCTCTTACAACACATTCACAACCCTGCACCCAATGGTCGTCGGTGCGAGGCTAGCCGCCCCGCCAGTAACTAACTTCTATTGTCATACTTCCAGATAAATGTGGCAGAGTTAGCAACCCAGTCTCCACCATATCCAGCAAACCCTACAATTAACAACCAGCCGAGTAAAACCAGCTAGCTAAGGCACCTTCGGTTTTGGTATTAAAGACACTCACATCTGTCTCATACACAGAGGGTTATTACAAACACTGGTGATATGGCAAGCCCCTAGCCACAGCCGCCGGACGACTATATCAGAGAGGGCGCCCAGCTCCCCCTTTTTGCCCACCCGAGGAGGGAGACCCCCACCCCGCGGAGGTATACCTGGCCCCTGTTTTGACTTTCGAGTCATTGCCAGGTAGCACAGGAATTCTTCCTATCGATGAACTAACCATAAATGACTAACACCTTTACTAACCTCTATTAACTCACAATAAACCATTTACCTTTCTTGCATGCTCTGATCACTAAATTAGCACCTCAGCTATACCATAGAATGAAGATTGAACAATCTAGAGAGACGCTCCTATCACAGCTGTCCCCATCCTCCTCGCAAAGTAGATCCAGTCTCTCTCCCCTAAATACGTCCAGTAGCCAAAATAGTACCTCTTACTAAGGCTCAGTTATATGAAAATATAAAGGCTTCCTATCGCCCTGTGCCACAACTGTAAATATCATCTTACCTAGTCCCCATATCTATTGAGAGCTCAATTAAGTCCATAAGACTCGAGATCCCTACTGTCTACAGGGTCCAGAACCGAGCCTATAAATCTAACTCCCGCCCCCAGTCAAATCAGTTGAAAGCTAGACACCAACCAGGGGTCACTACCCTGCAGTTAATTTCTAGCTCTGCCCTTGTGTTGTTCCGGAGTGAGATCCCAGAACCGGCAGACTCCGTGGCAGATTTGGATAGAAGGACCTGCCCACGTATTGAAGAACTTCACACATATGGCCCCCCTGGACGGCCGCGGAACCAGTCGTTAGCCCCCAACATCATGGACGCAAGATAACCAGGACCAGACCCATCAGATACTACCCAAGATTCCCTTGAGCAGTACTACATATTACTGTGCTGTTTTAGATTCACTAATTAATATTTCTACGAAGTGGCTAAGACCTGGCCCAGTGTAATTCATACTTAACCATTCCATTTGGGACGTACTAAGCGATCAGTGCTCTTTAATTAACAGGCGACCTTGACTCTCGTAATTACCTTATTCAGATATTAAAACTAGTGATATCTAACGTTCGCCCACTGATTTGCGTTCTATGTATTTCTGAAACAAGGATATAAAACTTAGATCAGTACCCCCTGAGGTAACTAGAATTCCCGTGCTCTAAAAATACGTGTGTCTAATCTAGTCTGTGAACTACTTGTGCACCAGAGCTACCAGTAATAAATCTAACAGTGAATATGAATCTATAAGTAACATTGATGGTCTTCGGTATATAAACCTGTGAAATCAAAGCCAGTGATCAGAAGATTAATACCTGAACGTTGGAAGTGGGAGACTAGGCTCCATCCAGATCCACTTATGCTAGTGTTGTTCAATTCTATTATATTGTCTTACACAAGTATTCTGCAGTGGTATAACAATAAACGTGATCATGTAACTTGCTACCATGTGTTTCTTTGTGTTCTCTATTCCTCATATCTTGTATTGTGCATGCAGCCTTATATACCCAGTCAATTTAGAACTCACATTACCCAAGTTAAACCTGTAGAAAAACAGGGCATAACATTGGCGGCAGCGGTGGTTCTTGATTCGGATAAAAGGTTGCATTACACTGCAAGTTTGGAACAGTAGAAGCATGGCAACATCGCGAAATCTTCAGCCACTCGCACACATTCCCAAGTATGATGTAAACACATATGATATCACCAGTTACTTAGACATAATAAAGCCAGTGTACGATGTGGTACTTCATAATGACCGCGAAAAAAATCGCCATGGCAATTTTGCATGTTGTACAGTTGGGAGAAGCCGTTTCCCAACTTGTTGATAAGCCTACTTTTAAAGAATTTATTCACCAAATGGTGAAACAGAATACGCCAGAGAGTACCTGGAACCAGTTTCGATCCTTCGTGATCCGGACTTTAGATCCACTTTTGGGTTCCCCCGTCGCCCCCAAAATAATAAAAGTCGACGAGATCAAGTATGAAGGGATATAAATGTGACCCTCATACAACTCTACAGATACGTGAGGACCACGTATAGCTATGAAGATTACGACCAACAAAATGAACTCTTATTCACCGCATTGTTAAACATCCTCCCACCCCACATCACCGCCCATCTCGACCCGTATGGCTTATTCGAAGAACATATGCTCGCCATCAGAGAAGAATGCCTACGCAGTTCGATGAATCCCCTATCCAACCTTTTAGCCCCTATCCAAGACTCCGTGCACCCTTCCAAAATGACTTCCGGTGAAAGTCCAACCCCAGTGAACTCTTCCCCCACCAACCCTCCGCAGCCCCCCAACAAGCCCCGTATTCTAGCTATGCCTACCTATGTAGGCCTACCACAACATATTTTCCCCATGACCCCAGAAATGTTCAGCTATCCCCCCACCAACAAAATTTCCCTTGTGACAGTTTTCCGTCGGTAGCTTGTGACAGTTTTCAGTCAGTAGCTCCCTTCCACCCCCACACAATTCACACCCCTAGAAAACTTCGAAACCCCACACTTGACTCGCCCTCTCATGTCAAACAAACTCACCAGTCCCAGAGAACCTCTAACCAGACCGTGACTGCCACCAAGAAAATTCCCAAAATTCGTCCTATTAACAACCCCAAATCAATACATCAGTCCTCTACCAATAACCCCTGTTCTACACCTAACTCTCCCCCCACCAACCCTCCGCAGCCCCCCCAACAAGCTCCGTATTCTAGCTATGCCTACCTATGTAGGCCTACCACAACATATTTTCCCCATGACCCCAGAAATGTTCAGCTATCCCCCCACCAACAAAATTTCCCTTGTGACAGTTTTCCGTCGGTAGCTTGTGACCGTTTTCAGTCAGTAGCCCCCTTCCACCCCCACACAATTCACACCCCTAGAAAACTTCGAAACCCCACACTTGACTCGCCCTCTCATGTCAAACAAACTCACCAGTCCCAGATAACCTCTAACCAGACCGAGACTGCCACCAAGAAAATTCCCCAAACTCGTCCTGTTAATGTCAAACAAACCCACCAACCCCAGATAACCGCTAACCAGACCGTGACTGCCACCAAGAAGATTCCTAAAATTCGTCCTGTTAACAACCCCAAATCAATAGATCAGTCCTCTACCAATAACCCTGTTCTACACCTAACTCTTCCCCCACCAACCCGCCGCAGTCCCCCCAACAAATCCTGTTTCCTAACTCGCTCACCTCTCACCACCCTGACCCTCCCACACGCGCCGTTAATCCTCCCCTCACGCGTGACGACCTAAGGACCCAACTATGTTCCCCCCCTTCCCCCAGAAATACTCAGCTATTCCCCCACCAACAAAATCTCCCTTGTGACAGTTTTCCGTCAGTAGCTCCCTTCCACCCCCCCACAATTCACACCCCTAATAAACTTCAAAACCCCACACTTGACTCACCCCCTTATGACAGACAAACCCACCAACCCCAGATAACCTCTAAGCAAACCGTCACTGCCACCGACACACCCCACCACTCTGATCCTCCCACACGCGCCGTTAATCCCCCCCTCACGCGTGACCCCCACCAAAGTGATTCCCCCCCCCTCATGCGTACCGAACACCTGCTCACCAGTCGGTCCCCCACCATCATGAGCCCAGCTAAACTTTCAACCTCTCCCTCTTCACCGTTACCCCACCCGCCCCAAATTCCCCCCCCAAAGATCCCGCTCGACGAAATACCACTCCCATCCCAATCCAACCACAAAACTTTTTCCACCTTGGCTAAACCCCAAAATACTCTCTCTCTCGCCCCAAACAACATAATCAACCTCTCAACTTCAACCACTCCTCGAAATCCCATCCATGTCTCTCCCGGAAATAAAATCAGTCTAAATTCAACCCCTCTCAAACCACAACCCTGCCTGCCCAGACCCCCCCCACCATCTCCCTATCAAATCCCCACACCCCAAACCTCCAAACCACCCGATCATAGTAAACTCTCAACCTTCAGCCTTACTCACCCTTCCCCAAACCCCACTCACGACCACAACTCTCTACACAATTCAACCCCTCCCCAGCACCAACCTCTTCCGCAACAACAACCCCGACTCGACCTGCCCATTTCATCTTTAAAACCCCCCTATCACTACCCCCGACCGAAACCACTTAGACCCCCCCTCCAAAACTGGCCCCGGGCCAGCTCGCCCCCAGACCCACATTCCTAACGACAAGAACTAACGGTATATCCACCCCGCCCTTCCAAAGTGAAAGTGAACCACCACCCCCTATTACCAGACCGTCACCCAGACTAACGGCGACCCTAAATACCCTCCCCCCCCTGATGATGATGAGGATATTATTGTACTAAATTGTTTCGAATGTTTTCAATTCCTAAGCGATTGGGCATGATTCTTAAATTTACATGTTTTCCATATACTGTATATAGTATTTTTTTTCCCTTAGTCATAATACTTTTCTTGTTAATCTACACTTTTCTGACTATCTTTTAAATTTGCTTTATACATTGTTAAACACTTTACCTCTTCTTAATTTCCTGTGTTCTTAATTATCTGCCCTTTCTTAAATTTACATGTTTTCCATATACTGTATATACTATATTTGTTTTCCTTAGTCATACTACTTTTCTTGTTACCTACACTTTTCTGACTATCTTTTAAATTTGCTTTATACATTGTTAAACACTTTACCTCTTCTTAATTTCCTGTGTTCTTAAGTATCTGTCCTTTCTTAAATTTACATGTTTTCCATATACTGTATATATTATTTTTTTCCCTTAGTCATACTACTTTTCTTGTTAACCTACACTTTTCTGACTATGCTTCTTTTTACTTCACCCTTGAGGCTCGAGGACGAGCCTATAATGAAGGAGAGGGAAGTAAAATGCCCCAGAACGAAAGGACCAGCCGACCGAGCCAGCCATTTCAGCCAGGCCCAAGCCCGCAGGGCTAAACAGCTCCAGGACACACCCATTTACCTTTTCTAAAACTGACCATTTTCCACACCTTACGTACACTAACCCCCTCGTGTCCTACACTCCTAACTACAAAGATGATGAACAGGAATATACATTCATATTAAAAACACCCATGCCTGTCCCGACGTTGAGCCAATGCCAACACATCAGACAGCCATAATTATATCTATGTATGTTCTTGCATCCGAGAAGTAGATGTTATATATCTTAGAAGTTAAAGCACCCACGCTGTCCCTAGATCTCTTATATCATTTTCCATGACGAGTATAGATATATGTAACCCGTGCTCAGTCGCCCCTTGCATTGCTCCTCTAGTAACTAAGTATTAATATTAACATTCCCTACATCTTGTCTTGCCAGACTAAGCTTCTGAAGACCCATCGCCCCATAAATCTATGTATGCAACCCTTAGGTTAAGTATTTTTATCCGCCATTGTGTTCACCTTTTTTCCATTTACTTTCCACAATTGTCATACGTCTTCCCCTTGCCTCCTTCGTATCCACAGTCCCACACTACGCCAATTTACTTCGTGTCTTACACCTCTTACCCCAACCAGAGATTATATAAGATAACCTGGTTATCAGTATCTGTCATAAGTACCCCGAAACAATAACTAAGTACCCCTACGAACTGCCACTGTGGTTGGTATTTTATATTTAATAGAAAACGCAGTTCCCAGGGCCAACTAATAGTATCCATAACCCTCTGACTGATCACATAACTCTATCTTTTCCAGACTCATATACCACCCCATAGTTGCATTCCCCGGTAGCATTTGGCTAACGTATTCTACTGCCTTTTCAAACTTCCATATAAATTGTAGCCTAATGCCACCCCCACGCCCAGGGACCTTAGGGGCAAAATTTCCCTGTAGCCCTTGAACTCTCCCCCCCCTCTCATTAAGACACCCGCGCTTCTCGACTCTTGTCCGACCTAGCCTCTCTCTCATACCTCTTGAAGATCCTTGAATTGTCCGTTACTAACGCTCTCCAACCTTTTATATATATACTCCTATCCAGCCTACCTTCACTTAGTAGGCCAGAACAACATTAGAACTTTACTAGCCCCTTGCATGCCATCTATTCTCTTACAACACATTCACAACCCTGCACCCAATGGTCGTCGGTGCGAGGCTAGCCGCCCCGCCAGTAACTAACTTCTATTGTCATACTTCCAGATAAATGTGGCAGAGTTAGCAACCCAGTCTCCACCATATCCAGCAAACCCTACAATTAACAACCAGCCGAGTAAAACCAGCTAGCTAAGGCACCTTCGGTTTTGGTATTAAAGACACTCACATCTGTCTCATACACAGAGGGTTATTACAAACACTGGTGATATGGCAAGCCCCTAGCCACAGCCGCCGGACGACTATATCAGAGAGGGCGCCCAGCTCCCCCTTTTTGCCCACCCGAGGAGGGAGACCCCCACCCCCGCGGAGGTATACCTGGCCCCTGTTTTGACTTTCGAGTCATTGCCAGGTAGCACAGGAATTCTTCCTATCGATGAACTAACCATAAATGACTAACACCTTTACTAACCTCTATTAACTCACAATAAACCATTTACCTTTCTTGCATGCTCTGATCACTAAATTAGCACCTCAGCTATACCATAGAATGAAGATTGAACAATCTAGAGAGACGCTCCTATCACAGCTGTCCCCATCCTCCTCGCAAAGTAGATCCAGTCTCTCTCCCCTAAATACGTCCAGTAGCCAAAATAGTACCTCTTACTAAGGCTCAGTTATATGAAAATATAAAGGCTTCCTATCGCCCTGTGCCACAACTGTAAATATCATCTTACCTAGTCCCCATATCTATTGAGAGCTCAATTAAGTCCATAAGACTCGAGATCCCTACTGTCTACAGGGTCCAGAACCGAGCCTATAAATCTAACTCCCGCCCCAGTCAAATCAGTTGAAAGCTAGACACCAACCAGGGGTCACTACCCTGCAGTTAATTTCTAGCTCTGCCCTTGTGTTGTTCCGGAGTGAGATCCCAGAACCGGCAGACTCCGTGGCAGATTTGGATAGAAGGACCTGCCCACGTATTGAAGAACTTCACACATATGGCCCCCCTGGACGGCCGCGGAACCAGTCGTTAGCCCCCAACATCATGGACGCAAGATAACCAGGACCAGACCCATCAGATACTACCCAAGATTCCCTTGAGCAGTACTACATATTACTGTGCTGTTTTAGATTCACTAATTAATATTTCTACGAAGTGGCTAAGACCTGGCCCAGTGTAATTCATACTTAACCATTCCATTTGGGACGTACTAAGCGATCAGTGCTCTTTAATTAACAGGCGACCTTGACTCTCGTAATTACCTTATTCAGATATTAAAACTAGTGATATCTAACGTTCGCCCACTGATTTGCGTTCTATGTATTTCTGAAACAAGGATATAAAACTTAGATCAGTACCCCCTGAGGTAACTAGAATTCCCGTGCTCTAAAAATACTTGTGTCTAATCTAGTCTGTGAACTACTTGTGCACCAGAGCTACCAGTAATAAATCTAACAGTGAATATGAATCTATAAGTAACATTGATGGTCTTCGGTATATAAACCTGTGAAATCAAAGCCAGTGATCAGAAGATTAATACCTGAACGTTGGAAGTGGGAGACTAGGCTCCATCCAGATCCACTTATGCTAGTGTTGTTCAATTCTATTATATTGTCTTACACAAGTATTCTGCAGTGGTATAACAATAAACGTGATCATGTAACTTGCTACCATGTGTTTCTTTGTGTTCTCTATTCCTCATATCTTGTATTGTGCATGCAGCCTTATATACCCAGTCAATTTAGAACTCACATTACCCAAGTTAAACCTGTAGAAAAACAGGGCATAACATTAGGGTATTTCCTCGTGTTGCGAGATCGCTACAGGATAACCCGTGGTCATACAAGGATGATTGAGGTGTCATTGGAAAGCTCTATTATCGCCCTTTCACGGATACATAATTGTATTATGCTCTGGCTCTTGTTTATGCATGAAAAAGAGCATGAAATGAAGCTCGTTTAGGGTAAATATGCCCACCTGGCAGGTAGTAGAAGTTACAAACATCCCCGTTGGTTAGAGTTAATGATAGCCTATATTTGTAATATTGAACTCTGACATATACAAAATATGAAAACTTGAATCTATATAGGCCTACTGTGTATATATATATATATATATATATATATATATATATATATATATATACTGTATATGCTGTATATATTTGTCCCAGTTTTGGTTTGTTTAATTTGCAAGTTTTACATTTTAATTAATATATAAAAAAAAGAACCAGCAAACAAAGGAAGACTAAGAAGAATGAAAAGAAACTAAGAAGAAAGAAGAGTTAGAATAACCAAGAAGAAAGAAGAACAACCAAGATGAAAGAAGAAAAATTAAGAAAAGCACAAACATTCGAACATAGAACAAAAGTTAAAAGAGCACGACAAAAGGGAGGCGCCGTTGTAAAGGCCAAGCTTCCCGCCCAACAACTAAACTGAACTGAACATAAATCTAGTTATATCGTAGATATTTGAGCCATTTATAAGTCATATACTTGTAATCACGCATTTTCTAGTCCTATTCTGCTTATTTAATATTATATAGCAACAAGCTAACAATATTTACAAATGTATCCCAATCTGGCAGCCCTTTAAAAGTTTAAATGGTCGGAAGCTCCCGCAGTTATAAGAAGAAGAAGAAGAAGACGTTCCCCAGTCTTGAAGTTGAAGACACCAGTGATACAGTACTTAAAAAAGGTCGTACATTTTGCTTGGTAGTGGACTAGCCTAGTGGTAGGTGACCGAATATATCAACAGATAAGGTAATTTAGTAGGTAATTTGTGTTGTTACTGTGCGTAGGTCTGTTAAGTTGTATATTATTAGCGAAGAGGTTAGCCTGAATCTACCATCTTAAGACTAGCCTAGCTTAAGTTAGTCTTGCTAAAAGTTATTTTTGCTTTTACGCCTAGGCTAAGCTATTGTGATTATTTTCTCGTTGCACATATACACTATTTACAATGAAGTTCCTACAGATCCTGGCCTACTTCCTGTTCTATTGCTTATGTCTTTGTGTCTGGTCATTATTATTTTTTTGCGCAGGACTATGTTTTGTTTTTCCTTATATGTCATTTTTACATAACTTTGGTTATGTAACTCTTGCCATCCCAATCACACATGGGATTATCTTAATTATTATTATTTTGAGTGCATTATTGGTTGGGTTTACAAATCCTGGGAGAATCCCTAAAGCGGTTAACGCGGCCGGACAACAATACGACAATGTATCGAATTCGGATGATGGGGAGATGCCCGAAGACCCTAAGCATCCACACAAGAGTATCATTGTTAATGGGGTCCCCGTCCAAAGCCGATGGTGCCGCAGTTGTTGCATATACGCCCTCTGCGAGCATTACACTGCGGCACCTGCAATTGTTGTATAGAATGTTTGATCATTACTGTCCTTTGTTTTATAATTGCATTGGGCGGTTTAACTACCGCTATTATCTTATATGCATTATATTGATCTGGGTTAACATTCTCTTGGTTATCTCTGTTAGTTTTGTTCACTTGTTCATTAATACTGATATTACTTATTTAAATTTTGTTATGACATCACAAATCTAGTGTTGAGTTCATTATCGTTTATTCCCTTGACATACATATTTGTGTTGCACATTATTTTAGTAACTAAGGGATTAACCACTTGGGAATACATGGCATTGTATGAAGACACTACTAATCCTTTTTCACAAGGGTGTTTATTGAACTGGGTGAATGTTTTTCTTGTAGCCCGACCCACGGGGGCCCAGGACTCAACCAGTCAAGATGTGATACAATTGCCTGTATAGCCTAGTGTTAAATATAGGATATATAAGCTATATAAATCCTGGGAAAATTTGCACAGTCACCCATTAAGCTATTGGACGATGGATCTGAGTTTGTTAATCCAATTTCTTTTCCCAATAGCTTTTGGCGTGATTAATCTAACGTAAAACTACGTTACTGGGTACAGAAAAAGTCCTATTTTTCTAGTGCTTTGTTTATATTTTTCCAGTTTTTAAAGGTGTTTAGTTGTTTATTTCATTAGGATGATTAGGAGAAAGTAGGGGATGGATGTAGAGTTCGGGTGTACGGTCGTCATTGTTTACATAGGGCGCTCACCGCGCTCGCACTTACGTTCCCGTCTATTTCGACGCTATATTTTCTGCTATTTGCCCTCTGTCATTACTACATAATACAGTACTAGGTTAGGTTAGGTTAAAATAGACGGGAACATGATGGGAAAGGTCCGACACCACTACGCCAGATGTCAACAGGAATCAAGCCAAATACCCTGCACCTCTCTGAAAGATCTCAACTTCTACAGCAAAGATATAGACTGGGACAGACTGAGAGCAGAACTGGCAGTAACTGATTGGAGGGCACTATTCGAAGATAAAACCGTCGACGAAACTCTCAGTATCCTCCAGAAACAATGCCTGGAGACCTGTAAAAACACCATACCACCCAAATCAAGCAGGAAGCAGATCAAGCAGATTCCCAGAGATAGAAAAAGGTAAAATTCTAGTTTCACATACACAGCGACAAAAGGGAGGCGCCGTTGTAAAGGCATAGCTTCCCGACCAACTATGAAGATCAGGGAAATTGCTGGGTTTAAAGAACGTAATATAATGATAATAAACTACATTAACGACATTAGCCTAACCTAACAACCTTACCTAACCTAGTATTGTAATAGCTATGGTGCTGCATATGGGGAGATGTTTTTTTTTTGTGTACAGTAGGTATAGTTCCTTATGATGCATTGCCGTCAGTTTGGTCATATATAGGAATTAAGTATGGTATATGACTACTCTAAAGTAGCCATAGAAATTATGAGTATGCTGTGAAAGCGAAACTAGAATTAAACCTAGAAAAATACTAATGAAGAAAAGGACGTACTTGAGAGCCAAGCAAAGGAAGACCAGCTATGCGCACAATATCACCAAACTACAAGAAGAGCTCGATGAAGTTGAACGTAAACTCATCCAGTCACACCAAGAGCAAGAACACGTGAAGAACTCCAAGCAGTTGCAAACATACGAGTAAATAGCAAATTCGGTCAATATTTACGAGTCACACCACAGCTGAGATCTCATTTTTAACGGTAGTTTTGGGTTCCTATCATTCTATGCTTCATTGCTATATACTTTTTACCCACCGGAAATATTTTTTCTTGTTTTTTTTTTGTTTTTAGGCTAGCATTAACCTAACCTAACCTAACAGCCCCCAAATACATTTAGGTTAGGTTAGGTTAAAAAAAAAAAAAAAAAAAAAAAAAAAAAAAAAAAATAATAATAATAATAATAATAATATCCGGTGGATAAAAAGTATATAGCAATGAAGCATAGATGATAGGAACTCAAAACTGCCCTTAGCAATGAGATTCCAGCTGTGGTGTGACTCGTAAATTGACCGCAAATTCTTCTATGCATACGCAAAAAGGAGACTCAGCGAACACTCACATCGGACCACTTGCAAAACCTACGGGCGAACTTGAGAGTGACCCAACCGAAATGGCCAAGATACTCAAACAGCAGTACGAAAGTGTCTTCAGCGCGCCAAATGAAGACAACAAATGACGGATCTGAATACAGTTAAATCCATAGTTACGAAAGCAAAACTTACCCATTGTAGTAATGATCCTATACCGATACGTGAAATAGTGCCACAGTAAAAATTTGGAAAAATGTTATTTTAATACCACAAATTTTCCGAGTGTTTATATAAATAAATTGGTCATTTGCATCAATATAGTGTTTGTAATTAATTAGAAATCTCGGGAAAACCTATTTTCCCCATTGTCCTATTGATCGTTTGAGACAACCCCATATAGTGATTTGAAAGACATTAGCCTAACCTAACATTACCTAACCTATTAGTATTAGGGTGGGGGGGCTGCTGTTGAGTACTAATCCCTTAGTAATTAAACAAACAAATTGGCTGTCGATTATACGAAGGTGAAAAACAAGTGATGAAATCTACGGAGGTTTTTACTCTGCACTTCAGCTTTGATTGTACATTGAAACGGGAAAGTAACGTATAAGAGTATAATCAATAAGGGAGTTTGAAAGTAATCTTGATAAACATGGGGAAGACAAGATTTGAAGTTTGATTATAAAACAAAAATACAGATTAAAAATGTTGCGTCTGCTAACCGCCGCCAACACCGAACGACCGCAGCAGTGCAAGCACTGGTACTGAGCTGTACACAGGCATAGTTTGCTTTTTCCAGAGGCCACTGTAAGAAGTAAGACCTGTAAGTATTGACAACCTGTGTTACGAAAATTAAATGTTAATACCATACCTTTATATTAGGTTTTTCCGAGGGTTTAACAAATTTTCATATGATCTTTAGAGCTATCGGATAACTGAAAGAAGCGTATTGACAACCTAGTTACGAAAAACAAATTTTAGTACCATACTTTTTTATTAGGTTTTGCCGAGGGTTAAAACACATTTTCTTCTGATCTTTAGAGCATATAGATTCAATATGTATCTTCAAATATATCAACAAAATTCGTGGTATTAAAATAACATTGAACCAAAATTTTAACAGTTTTCTGGACATATATGTTGACATAATAAACTGTAGCATTGCAAATAATGTATTTCCATCGTCTGAAAAGAATGCGATTGTGAAGCCTATTATTAAAGGGAGCCTTGATTCTCAATGCTTGAGCTCTTTTAGGCCTGTTTCCAATTTAACATTTCTATCAAAAATTACTGAAAATGTAATTCTGGTTCAGTTATGGGATCGCTTGAGTTTAGTGAAGGCTCCCCCAGACAACCAGTCCGCATATAGAAGACTTTACTCTACGGAAACCACGATGTGCTCTGTGATTAATGATTTACTCGTGCAAATGGACAATGCGAAGTGTGGAATCTTAATTTTGTTGGACTTGAGTGCTGCGTTCGATACAGTGGTGCATAGCTTACTACTAGAAGACTGGAAAGCTATTGGTATTGATGGTAATGCGCTGGAATACCTTCAAAGCTACCTTACTAACAGAACTTATTGTGTGCAAATAAGTAATAAATTCTCAGAGATGAAGCATCTAGAGAGGGGCGTCCCTCAAGGGAGTGTTCTTGGACCAATTCTATTCTGTATATATACAATTGCACTATCTAGCATATTAATGAAACATGGAGTGAAAGTCAAGCTGTGTGCGGATGACACCCAATTCTATCTGGCACTAAGTGACGTGGTGAATGTTGAGGAGAAGATTAGTGGTTTATTAAAAGACATTGGGAAGGGGATGGAGTCAAAGCAACTGAAATTAAATGAAAATAAAACTGAATGCCTATTAGTAGGCAGACGGGTGAACCTTAAGAGACTGGGCGTGCAAAGCCTCAATATCAATGATAGTGTGATGACTGTGAGTAGTGTGGTGAAGGATTTGGGAGTCTTGGTTGATAGTGAACTGTCATTTAAAAACCAGATTAATCAAACTGCGAATCTCTGCCTATCATCTGAGGAATATTGCTTTTTGTGAGAAAAATATCTGGCTATTAATACAGACCAAAATGTTTGATCCACAATCATGTAATTAAGTAAATTAGACTATTGTAATCTCATATATTATCGAACTACCAAATTACTTGCTAATACGGAAAACTACAACTTATACTGAATAGAGCAGCAAGATTAATACATAGTTTACTCATTCCGTTTCGAGGTATAAACCGCCGGCATTAAATTGACCTGGCATTGGCTGTCCGGTTGTGAAAGCCGAGGATCATATTCAAACTGTGTGTTATAGGTGTATCAAGCTTTGAACTTGGACAAGCCGGAATAATGTGCGCGACTTGTATTTGGAAGGACTTCAATGTTGGCACTGATATGATGCTGAGACATGGCAACGTGCTGCATCAATTGAATGAGCCACGGGTGTTGCAAATCATGAATTTGGATTTAGGGCCTTCGAACAGAGTGCACGAGATTTTATAATAATCTACCAGTTAATGTGAAAAGGTGTGCGAACATAATAGGCCTTTAAAAAATTCACTAAAAACACCTTGTTTCAGGGAGTGTTATAAAGAAACATAAGAACATAAGAAAATGGGAGTCTGCAGAAAGCCGATTGGCTAAGCAAGGCAGATCCCTGTCCGCACACAACGGGGTAGCAATAACCCAAATCAATTACAAGCACCAATTATAGGCTCAACACTCTAATACCCTGGCAGGATCATCCTACCAAAAACGGTTAGAGATTAACGCCAGGATTATGGGGTCTGCAGAGCGCTGATTGGCCCCAATACCAGGCTGATCCCCCTTCACAACTCCAAACCCCTTCTCGTCCATATGCTGTATCCAATTTTTATCTTAAAGCTCCCTACAAGTTTAGATCCCGCCTATAAGCACTTGGTAGTCCATTCCACCCATCTACAACTTCTGTTTACCAAACCATATATTGCCTATATCTTTTCTGAAACGAAATTATCTAATTTTGCAAACCATTGGTACGAGTTCTTTCGCTAGTCAACTGAGCTTTAGTACATTTGTCATGTCCCCTTTGATTAATCCCCACTAACCCACTTGAACACCTCTAATCATATCCCCTCTAAACTCTGTCGTGCTCTCCTAACGAATGTAAACCTAATTCTTCAACCTTTTCTTCATACGGAAGATAAGATTTCTAATATTATCGGCTCATTTTTGTCATTCTACGACTGTACTCTCTCCTCCAATGAATCTATGTCCATTCTGTAATACAGGAAACCCAAAATTGGACAGCATAATCATATGGGGTCTCACTAATGCACAACGTAAAGTTTTAAGATAACTTCAGCAGTTCTGTTACTCACAACTCCTAGAGAGTGAACCATTTCGAGAATCCTGTTTGGCCTTATTACGAACGCCTATACACTGTTGTCTAGGCTTCAAATCCTTGCTAACAAACACACCTAGATCTTTTCTCTAGCGAGTCTGAATTTTCTAATTCTAAATTAGCTAGTTTATATTTAACATTTGTTTGCTCTTCCTATCTTAATACCTTGCATTGGTCAATGTTATGACTTAGAAGATGGCACTGTGAGAAAAGAATACAAGTGCTAGATGGTTTAAAGGGCAGCTGCGACGAGGGTCACATCTAGTGACGGAGCGGGGCTGGGAAACTCAACACCAAGTAAACAAGAAGTAACAACGCTCCAGGGACACCACATCAAATCTCCTCGGTAACAGGTATTACAGAGGTGACATAACAGCAGCCATCGAACAAGATTGGACCAAAATCTGCGGCAGGACCAGACGGCTTTAATGCCCACATGCCTAAAACAACTGCAAACATCAGCTAGCCTTGCCACTAAAACTGCTGTGGAGCAAGTCCCTCCAAAATGGATATGTCACCACAATCCCTAAAACGAAGGTCATGTCACACCAATACACAAAAAGGGGGTGGTAGTAAAGGCATAGGCCAAAAATTAAAGACCAGTGGTGCTGACGTCACATCTTATTAAAATCATAAGAAAGAACAATACGGGCAAAGGTGGTCAGCTACCTGGAAGATAACGAGGCATTCAACGGGGGGTCAAACATGGCCTTTAGACAAGGCCGCTCCTGCCTTTCACAACTACTATCACACTACGACAAAATCCTACAGGATATTCAAGACGGAGGAAAATGTAGTCGTCATATATCTAGATTTCGCCACCGCTTTTGACAAGGGGGCCCATGGTATCCTTCTACATAAACTCACATCACTGGGAATGAAGGGGGAGACCTTGGAAGATGGCTCCACAGCTTCATCACCAACAGAAAACAAAGAGTCACGGGTCAAGGGGAAGCCTATCAGAAAGCAGGTGGGGTCATTAGCGGAGTTACCACAAAGGATCAGTACTGGGCCCTCTCCTATTCTCCATCATGATAGGAGACATCGACAGGGGACCTGGAACACTCAACAGCCTCATCGTTTGCAGACGACACCAGACTCGTTGAAAGAGAATCACCTCACAACATGATGCCACAGCTACTACAAACAAGACTTGGGACAAAAAATCCTGAAGTGGGCCAGAAGAAAACGACAATGGCCCTAAAACGGAGACCAGTTCCGAGCTTCTAAGGTACGGGAACAAGAGAGCACTACAAAACGCCA